>VWYI01040584.1:46142-70298 GCA_013399455.1 Anthoscopus minutus
TGGTAAGTAATGATGTCTGCATGTCCGTTTTAAGATATGACCCAGAATTTCCTATTGTACAATTAGGATTGTGTATTTCTTGTTACACTTTTTCTGTATCTTTTTAAAACCTTCTGTAAGGCATCCTGACCCATAATACAAGTTGTTATTTTCTTCAGCATAGCCAAATATTTATTCACAGTGCTAGATTTTGACTTCCAGAAATGCCTAAATACTTAACTTTCCAGATAGAACCTGTGGAACGGTATTTGTTGTAGACAGTGAGAGAATCAAGCTTGATAATCAGTAAGAAATTCAAAATATTTCCAGAAGTCATTATGCGTCTCCAAAAATTTTCAGTGAAGGGGGCTGAAGCTCCATCTGAACAGAGTTAAAATAATGTAATTATAAAATTATATAATTCAAAAAAATATTTTAAACCATCAATACCACTCTGTGAGCTGCAACTAAATTGCCAAAATCTGGAAGAGCCCAGAATCTGGATCTAAAGATCTAAAAACCAGACATATTCCAGTGAAGATTGCAAGGCCACGAACAGAACTGTTCTGCCTAAAAATCTCTTGAGACTTCACACTCAGATTCTTGCTACAGAATCCTTTCTTAGGTTGGTGGTGCAGAGACCTATTTAAAATACCTTCATAATGGTGAATTTTGCTGGAGTCTGGAGTAAGGGTTGGCTTACATATTTTTCTGGGTGAAAAAAATCCCTATCTATGTAGATATAAAAAAATCCTGTAAGGTTCTTAATTATAAAAAAATAATCTTCTATGTCTGGTGCCAACACAATTTCATGTACTGGTGTGCGCACTTCTTTTTTGGTAATTAATTTTTCAAATCTGAAACAATGGAAAGGAATTTTGCTTCTGAATTCAAGCACAACCGGGTGTTATCCAGAGGCTAAATTCTTTTCCTGCTTAGCATAAGAACATAATAAGAACATAAGAGGCATATTAGTTCAGAACAAAGGTCAATGTAGCCTAATATTCTGCCTCCAACAATAGCCATCAGAGGGTATGCATGTTAAGAGTAGAGAACCAGCCTTGCATGTCTGATGCCTCCTCTTAAGTATTCTGCCAACTTTCAGCTACTCATAGCTGAAGAATTTAATGAAATGGATGTAGTTCCAAAATATTTAAAAATCCTGTATACATTTCTACTCTGTGGTCTTACCCAATCTTCCCTTGAGGCTATGTAAACTGACGCCAGATGGGAACAGGGCATCTGGATATTGTGGCAAAAAGTGATTACTATCATTAAGGATAATGCTATCTGTGTATCTTCATTAATACAATAGAACATACCTGGTGATTTACAGTTATATGATGAGAAGAAGTGGAAATGTATCCAAAATATTGTCATGTCTTCTTTAAAATATCTATACAGGCATTGTGATCTAAGACAAAAAAAAAGAAGAAGAGAGTGGGTCTAGCAGGGTAGAACACTAATAAACTCTTGATAAAAGAGTAGCCTGTGGGCTCAATGAAGAGATACTTAAACTGTTCAGGCACGGTGCTAGAGGCAAAGAAATATGTGATTACCTTTGAATGATGATGCATTTCTGAATGAGAGGAGAATAACTGATAGAAGCCCATGGACATTTTTCAGCCTTGCCTGGGAGTAGGCAGTCATGAAATGATATATCTATTCAGTGGCAAATTCCAGTTAGATTGCTCTCAGACCAGACTACAAGAGATTCTTGTATCTGTCTTCCTCAATTTTTCAAATATTTTCTCTTACATTTTTTTCAAATTAAATTTACCCATTGTTTATAATTATACAGATTAACTTCCTGAGATCATGACATTCATTTACATTTCCACATATTTGGTGGATGTGCAAAATGAACCAAATGCAAAAATATATACATAACAAACCTTTCTGCCTCTAAGTGCTTGCAAACAACAGAAGTACCTGAATATCCTTATGACAGAATTATATAAAAACTGTGGCTAGACTGAGCAAATATTTTCTGTGCCTACTGAAACCAGCTGCTGTTCTGAATCCCTAAGTTCAAATCATTGGCATCTAAGAATCCTGTAGTTGGAAATGCTGAAGACAGAAATCTCTAATGGGACATTTTGGACAGCCTCCTACCAGGATATGATTAATCCCTCCAGAGCTATAGTAGTTCTTGATGAACAATGTTGTCCACAAACGTAGATGAGCAGAAAGAAGATACTGGTGCCTTCCTCTGTAGCCTCTGTTTTTATTCTGTGCTGTCTTTAATTTTTTTATTCCTCATGTTGGATAGACAAGAAAAGAAAGGATTCTTTGAAATACTCCTTAAGAAACCAAAGTCCTTAATTTATCCATTTGTATTGGTTTCATTGTGGTTGCTTCTCAGAAACCTGCATATCCTAATGTGTTGTGGGTTTTTTTTCTGAGTCCATCTGTGGATTTTGTAGGGTGGGTGGGAGATGTTCAGTCACCTATTAGTAGGCTTGGTGTGTCCCTCAAAGGATGTTGTTTGATCAACAGGTTGTTCCTGGCTGTTGAAAACTTGTGAGTTCTCACTGACATAATCTGATTGCACTACTGGCTGTTTTTCCAATGAGAAGCTTTAATAAGATTGTTTCAGTCAGGATGAAGTTTATAATCTTAATCTTTGGGAGCCATGGAGTGATCTCTTGGAGTGATGATAGATGTCTTTGTTACCTTTACAAAGTGTTGAACCTGTTAGAGAAATTTTTGAACCTTCTGGTAAGATAGAGCTGGACCTCCCCTCTAGCTGGTAAAATCATCTGATAGGGTGAGACCCACATGAGGGGTCAGTACTAGACTTAAGTGTTCACTCTTAATGAAATTTTTCAAGCTTTTAGTATCACCTCTCTTAATCTGAAAGTCCTTTAGAGTCCTTAGTGGTTTCTATGCCCATGGCAGCTGCTATGAATGTTTTTACCTAATCTACTTGGTGATGAAGCTGTATTCAACTTCATCTCAAGATTAGATCTCCGCAATGCACCTACATCCCGTTACACCATGAGACCAGAGACAAACTTCAGCTGTGTTTTATTTGTGATGGGCCATTCCATTAACAGCCAACAATGTCTACACTCCAATGCTTGAAAAAAAATTTTAGTCTGTTTTTTGCCTTAAGTAGTTATGAACCTTGCTATAGAAACCACCTCCCTCTTTTTTGATTCTGTGTCAGTGGAGATAAACTGATGTGCCTTGAGGGACCAGGAGGGTGTCAGCATTGGAGCTGCTGTATAGCTCCTTGGCTGGTGGAGATATGCATCTTTTATAGTCTCTGCAGAGCTGTAGGCTCTCAAGTGACACAGCAAAACTCAAGTTCACCCAGGTTTTTGGAAGGGAGGGGAGATGCCAATAGGGTATGATGACAACAAGGCATTGGTTTGTTTGCAGCTGTGAGGGTTTGAGAATATCATTGCTCTGGTAACAATTAGTGATGACTAACTCTGAATCTAGATAGGTGTGTTTTTATATTCTGAAATATTGAGGGATAGGCACATTCTGCTCAAGCAAAAATCCTTCTCAAAAGGCAATTTCTCCATTCTACTTATGTTACACCTAATGTTCTTGGGGTTATGCTTTCATTTATTTAATTAAATTATTCTTAAAGAACATCAAAATGTATGTGAGAGGTTAAGTTTTCTGTTGCTAGCTGGCAAGGTTTTGTAGTTCCCCAATTCCAGTTTCACATATATTTATAGTAGTAGGTAATATTTAAGGCTAAATAGTCCATTGTTTACATCTTTTGTGTGTTCCTTTTGCTGCTTCTCCAAGCAAGATATGACAGTCTTACATATCCTCTGAAGGCTCACTGCTAAGGAAAAGTTGCTTCTCTATTAAAAAGCACTTCTTCCTCTGCAGCAGTCTTAGAAGGAATCAGATTGTCGTGTTTGGTTGAAAGTGCTACACATCTCACATTTAGAATAATAGCCATTTTATTGCAGCCTCGGGGCGTCGGGGTTGGGACTCCAAAACCTCCTCAGCTGCATTAGAGGCATTCAGCTCTGAGCCTTGAGCAAGGCTGTTTGCATGAGAACCCCTCTGAAAATGAAGCGGAAAAAAGAGACAGAGTATGCATGCAACTTCTTATGGAGGTTTAATTGCAGCCTGTCCTCCTAGAAATTTCTAACACAAAGCCAAGGAGGATCCTGGGAACCCACCTTTTATCCCTGTCAGGTCAAGGCGGGCCAAAAGGTGACAACAAAAACAAACACAGAATTAACATGAATTTGAGAAGCATGCTAAACAGGTAGCTCCTAAAAGCTGTCTTCTCTCCAGGGGAGGAGAACCACTAGCTGGGACACTGTCCTCCACACCCTTTATTTTAGGAAAATTGTTCAATTAATGATATTCTGCTTCCCCCTCCTGAACTGAACTTAGATATGAATGGCACTTAAGTACTTGGTGTCCTGAAATGAAATACTTTCCTCAGCTGGAGGCCACATGCGGTAAAGAAATGGGATAGATAGGCAAAGTTGTGATGTGCTGATGACTCAGGAGATGTGCAGAGAGGACAGTGTTAAGAGAACTCCAAGAAAACTTAGAGAGCTTGTCCAGAGCCTACTTCTGTCAGAGGCAGAAGCCTCCAGTCATTCAGCAGGAGCAGGCTCACTGTTTGTAAAATGTATGCTCATTATCCCCAGGTTTCTTACACAAAGATGATTACTGTAATATTTTATATGACTTTTCTCTGAACTGTTCTTCTTATTCATTGAGCAGAATTTTCTGTTTTCTCTTGATGCATATATACAAAGTACCTTTCCTTTTTCTTGTGTTTTTAGGTAGGATTTTCCGTCAGCACATTTTATTTGGGAAACAGCAGGTGACACTTAGGGATCTTCCCCTTTCTTTTATTCTGAAGAAAAACACACATAGCATAGAACAGCCTTGAAAAAGTCAAGCAAGGGTCTGTGTGCTGTGATGTGCTGCAGTAACAAATGTATTCTAGTGCACATCAAGCAACATAAATATGTAAATGTTTTACAGCATGTGTACTTACATATCCTACCTTCATCTTCTTGCGCTGCATATATAAAGTTGCATGTATCTGGTAGAGTCTGCTTCGTTAATAATAATGCTGAATATGTAAATCCTCCCAGTTTTTATAACCAGTGCTTTAGGTTGCATTTACTGTAAACAAAGATGTATTTTTGGGGGCTGTTGGTTTGAGTTTATTGTTTATGTAAATCTCTCAGAATGTGACATAGCCAGATAGCTTCCTATGTTGTGCTGATCCACATTTTAGGCCAGCAGCCAAAGTATTTTATCTTTTACTTCATTATAGTGATCTTCCAATTAGCTGTGGTCTGTAATACCCTGATTTTGGTGGCAGTGGTTTGGGGAGGATTGTTTGATAGTTCTGCTCGAGAGGCAAAATGAGGGGCCTTATTATAGAAAGTGCAGAGGTTGTGCAGTAGCTGAGTTCTGTTGCAAAGTTTGCCGATAAGGGAAAACTGGCCCTTGAGCATCCATTCTATTCTGTATATTAACACTTCTAATCTGCACTGCTGATAAAACTGCAAGCCATTTGCCTTTGGAGGAATTAGTTCTGCCTCACTTGTGTAACCAGGCGATGGTGATTAACCTTTAAACTGTCCAATATTCTCAGCAGACTCCTGCTCCAGATTAGAAACTATTTAGTTATGACCAACTAAATTAACAACATTCCCTCCTCTGAAGAATAAGATTTGGAAGGTATGCATTTTAAGGTGGAATGTGGGTAATGTCCTTATTTATTCACTCACCAGTTTTGCTACATAAAATGTATTCATCAGTTGAAAAGAAAGAGAAAGGAAAGAAAGATTTCAGATCCCTGCAATCTACAATTAGTTGTGCACAGGAAGTGATTTGGGTGATTTTGTCCTGGGGTGCTGGTTTAGATGGCTGAGACCTGTTTCTGACTTTTCATTCTTCAATAAAACTTACAGGGCAGGGGATAAAATGGGCAGGTTGGTGCTGTCGTGTGGGCAGCATTTTAGGAAAAAGATTTCCTTCCTTTGAAAGGAAAGGCAATTATCTCAATTCTTCAGAAGAGTAATTTTTGAAAGATTGCTAACCTTTCTGTCACAATCACACAAAACAAAAGGTTTTATACGTGGTGGTTACAGACCGACATATCCAATGGACTTTAGCTGCTGTGATAATCTAGTACTGTACCATTGTATCTACATATTTTAAATGTGTAATTTATCAGTTGAAACATACCCTTCAATACATGTGCCATAAAAGAAAAGAGTGAGGGCAATTATGTAATAGTATAGTGTTTGTCTGACATGCCTTAAATCCCCATATTGTTATTCCTCACTGAATAACAAATACAAAATCCCTGTTAGCAATGTTTTCCGTTTTACCAGTTTTATATTAGCTGCCTCCTTAAAAATTGCTAATCTAGATACTACATTAGTAGGATGTCAGTCAAACTGCAATCCACAGTGAAGCCTTCTTCATATACCAATTTAAATCATTCATGGTCCTTTCTTTGGCATTATTCAAAAGATCATAATAATTTTCTTGTGCCCACAGCACAAAAAAATCAATTATTTCCCCACAAAGACTTGAAAGTACTTAGCGAGTGCTATAAGAAAAGCTGAGGGTTATATCAAATTGAAATTGCACTCATTACACACAACACAATTAGTTGCCACTAGTCTGGCCGGTGCTTTAATTCTGAATGGCATATCTTTATTATTACAGAAACAAGCATGCAAATGGCATTGTTCAGGATTTGCAGAAATCAATAGGATATAGTGCTGTGTGTTTGGTGGCCACTGTCACTCAGTCTGCTGTGGATTTGAGATAATGTGTGTATTTGAATTAATGAAGGGAACGTGAGACATCATAAGTGACACCCAAATAAAAGAAATGGGTACATGATATTTGTAATTATTCTACTTGTGTTTTTGTTGTAAATACTTGTGCTTTTTGTTTTTTAATCAAAGGATTAATTGCATTTTAATAAGGCATTATGATTTTCAGAGCTTTAGTTAATTAAAACTTGTAGTATATAATTATGAAGTGATGCTGAGATTTGTCTAAAGATCACCCATACATTTAGAATATGTATATTTTTCCTTGTTAAGCAGTTGCTACATTTTATGAATTATATTAAATATTTGAAAGATGATGGAAGTTCCAAATGGATTTCTGTAAATGGCAGCTCGGGATGTAGATTATGTTGTTGGACAAATTAAAGTGGAGGAACTGCTGGGGTTGGAAACACTTTTTGGCTGTAGTGCCAGAACATTCATTCGCAAAAATGTTAGCTTTCAGCCACAGGAGTAAGAACAGATGTATTTGTTCAATGTATCATATCATTCCGCCCATTAATTCCCAGTGAAATTGCTGCAGTTTGAAATTCTGAGGATAGGCCATAAAGACTCACTGGTGGTGTGCAGTGAAGATTATTTTCCATGTGACAAAAGGGTTTTAAAAGGAGGGAGAAAGTAGACGTGCGTGTGTGTTTGTACAGACATCATCTCTACGTATCGCCTGGTCTCCCTAAGAGAGATGAATATTCCTGGTACAAACCTTTAATCACTCACAATCTAACCTGGGACATATACATATATTCCTATATATAAAGATTGTTTCCTGTGGGAGTATATTATATCTGGACTGATAGACTAATTGCTAGATAGATAAAATAGAGTTAAACAGTATTAGAAAGTTAAAATCTTAATGTTTCAAATGAAGCTTTCATTTGGCAGTATTTTAAAAAAATATCTCCTCTTGCATTTATTCCCTTCCTTTAGTAAGTGTATATTGAAAATAAAAGCTAATTTTTTTCTTCTTTTATATAAAGTGGGAAAAATATTGCTTTGTTGCTGAATGGTGAGAGGGCTTTTCTTATTTCTTGTCAGCTGTAAAATGAAAAACTTTTTTTATGCAGATCAGTCCAGCACAGTCCTATATTTCTATAGCACAGCACAATGAACTAAAACGATTTTCTAATGATCTCTGTTGAATTAAGGATCTTAAATTAGACCTGAGCATTTCCTACCTGGAAGCTTGGCTCCTGCAGAGCACAAATGTTTGTTTGTTTATTTATTTATTACACCCATGTTTGCAGATATTTTTTAAGACAAACCCACTCAAGAGCTCTAAATGTTCCAAATGAGGGAGGGAGATGAAACCTGCAGAGGGCAAAAAAAAAAGAACAAGAATTCTCAAAAAATTTACATTGACTTCACCACTTAAACCAGGATTTTAATAGGTATCTATAAATGGATTTTAAGTAGGATTTTTTTCCCTGTTTTCTCCCAAAGCTGATTTAAAATCTAATATTATTAGATTGGTCACAGCCTTCATATTTTAACTGTCAAACCCAAAGTCTGAAAGGTGATTCATTCAACGCTTGCTAAAATATTTGCTCAGCAGCACAATAGTGTGTGATGGAAAATAAACTCCTCTGGAGCATCTCACCCTATCAGCCATGGCCTGCAGCAGGAAAAGAATGAGGGAAGGTCAGTCAATTATGTGTGGTAATCACCGTAAGCATATTATCTGAGACACAGATGTCTTCCCTGACCCCACACGACATAGCTATTAACCCCACAGTAGTATAAAAATGGGGAGGAGGAGGAGCCGGTCCCCTAGGTAAAGCAGACCTTTTCAGGCCGGGCTTGTCCGGAGGCTCAGCGAAGTTGTGGCGGCGAGGGCGCTGCTGTGGGGAGCTGGTGCCGCTCTCCGCGGGCGGCACGGCCGCCTCTCCTCTTCGGGGACCTTTCTATAGACCTAGTCATGTGAGATAAATAGTTGCATCATCGGAAAAATGAGACTGGCAAATTGACTTGGGAGATATTTCGGGAGCGTTTACAGCCCTGGAATGCCAGGCACTGCCCATGTTTTTACAGGAAAACTTTTGTTCCTGAGTACACCTACACAGATGATGTATTAGTGCTGATAAAGTATAATACTGCTATCATGCAATCATCTAATGCTTCTAGAAAACAGAGATGATTTTCTCATTATACTGAGCAATGTGTTGATTACCACATACAGATCCTTTTGAGTTCAAATTCTGCGTATATTTACTTCAGAAAAATGATCAGCTGCTTATTCAAGTGAAAGGGATTTTTTCAGTGTGGTTGTTCAAACGCATGAAGCAAGCAAAGCAGTTTTTTAAACTGACTATTTAAACTTTTGAACTTGAAGGGTCATTTAAATATTTAATCACTGGATAGGAAACATGCATCCCTCACCATTTCTAAACTTTTTAGCACCAGTCCTTAACCCTGGAAGTAGGTCTGTTTATTTCTTGTAGCCTTTGGAAAATCTTTTCTTTGGGTGATGCTTTGTTACCTTTGTATTTTTCTGCCAAAAAAGATAAATGACCATTTAGCAATGTAAGCTATTGCAGTTCAGCACAACATACGGTGCAAAAAAGTCCATGACACCAGATTTGTCTCCTTGTTAAATAATTGATTGTAATGGCGTTCTGGTCTTGTGACACCCTTGTAACTGAGATCAGATTGAGACAGTGAATGCCAGAGCGTGAAAGGAATGCTTTGCTCATCAAATTTCCACAGACTGTAGCAGAGGAATCCCCAGCTTTCCTTTCTGACTAAAGGAATTATTAAAAGATATTCTCTTTGATACTGTCTCCTTTCCCAGGGTTAATCACCGTGTGAGTGAGCATTTGCATGCATTGCTGGGCTGCAGGTTAAAGACAAGGAAAATGGTGGGTTGAGCACATGGATAAGCCTAACCATTGGGTTACCAGGAAATGAAAACCTATTAGAGATATGGGATTTTTGCAGGGTGAACACAGGTTGCCTCTTTCACTGACCTCAGGGATGACCTGAAAGTAGATTAAAAGGATGGTGGAAGTGTCTCCCTAGGATAGCTGGGCTGGAGCGGGTGTTGCAGGTTCCCATCACAGCCACTGCTGGCCAAATTCAGCTGGAGTCCAAAGAAGAGATTTGGGCTATCCTCCTTATTAGTAAGTCCCCTGTGGGAGTCTTGGCTATGTGGAAAGATACCATTTACACTTCCTCCTGTTATTGTGGTCAGTTTTGAATTCTGGACCTCTAGTAGGCCTTATTATACTTCTATCCTACTGTAATTT
The DNA here is from genome assembly GCA_013399455.1 of Anthoscopus minutus. Lineage (NCBI taxonomy): Eukaryota > Metazoa > Chordata > Aves > Passeriformes > Paridae > Anthoscopus > Anthoscopus minutus. The sequence goes on from VWYI01040584.1 coordinate 56,182, forward strand.
TAGCCTCTGTCTAAATGTTGCTAAGTAACCTCCTGTGTCAAATACTTTTTCTGCTGGGATTGGATCTTGCAGCAGTCACCTATTGTGACTGCCAGATGAGATACCATAATGTGCTCGACATGGGACTGTGCTTTACTTCTATGTGGAAACAGCAGCTGATACAGGATTTGCCAGACTACTTGTTAAGCAGCATCTTTTCCTTGAGCATATTAAAGCAGCCCCAAACAACTTGTACAGTTCATTTCCTGGTCCCTGGGCTGTTTTGAAAGAAGATTTAGGACTTCTTTTATTTTACCTTTCACTTCTAAATCCTACCTGAGTGAGGAACTCTGGTGAAAAACACATTGGTCCACTCACAAACAAATGGTAAAGGCTACAAGTTAAGGCCTTGCATTTGAAAAAAAGCAAGCAGTGCACTCCTGGACCTTTAGTGAGTCATGGTTTCTGTGAGGCTCTTTTATCATGTTCTCTTATGGGGCCAAATAAAAGCCAAATTCTGACGATCACTTGTGTGAGTAGAAATCCGGAGTAATGCCATTTAAATAATATGTAATTAGGCTAGAGTGAATGAGAATGGAACTTGGTCCAAATTGATTATATATTTCAGGTCAGTTGACATAATGGAGCAGCCTTTTCTGTCTCAGCTTAATGCAGTGGTTCTGAAGAGTTCATCACCTGCTCTTGGCTCTCTTTCCTATTCCCAACTGATAAATCATCTTTAATGTGTTTCCTAATATTACTTTTCCATGTGGTTATAGTTATATGTGACAGCAATGGGGGGTGGGGAGAGGAGAGCAGGCAATAATTTCACTGACACAGAAATTACTCTAAAAATGAATTAATGTGTCTTAAGTATAATTGACACACTTTGAAAAATATATTGCCTAAAGGCAAAATTAAATTCTGCTAACCAAAACCAGAAGTAGGCAGAACTTCCACAGCATCATTCCTGTATACATATTTAATAGTAATGATAGTTTCTCTTAATATACCTGTAAAATATTATCAAATTTCACAAATATAAATCATGTCTTATTCAGCCATACTTTCTCAGCTTTCTTATGTGATAGTTTATTTTTCTAGAAGAAATATTTTTTTAATCCATAGTAATCTTAAATAGATTATTCACCATGTTAATACTTGTCACTTATCACATGCTCATCAGTTTCTCCTTCTGCTTTTCTGTTAACCCTATAGGTCACTGCAAAAGCAGAGTATTTTCCATAAAGCTGTGGGAAGTCAGAATTTAAATTGGCTTTTCCTTCTGTAAATTTTATTCTAAATATAAATAATTGTGGCCAAAAGAAATTTTTAAAAAAACCTAATACTTTTGCACCAAGGTTTTATCATTTGCCTAAACCCTCTCCTGAATTCTGAGAGCACAATGAGAATTTTTGAGTTTTATTTATCCAACTAAACCTATAGCTGTTTTAGATACCAAGGAGTTCAAAAGCGCTGATTTCTTCACGGTACAGAAGGAACATAGATCTCTGTGTACTTGATAAGCACACTGGTTTCAGAAAAAACACTCAGTCACATGATAGCTTCAGTGTCAGACTCTGCACATGTGAACCCCATCCACTACGTGTGTTTGACCACTCCACCTGTAGCACTGCTGAGAAGCTTCAAATAGCTGAAGCTGAAAACACAATATGAAACAGGGTGTCCTGCCACTCTCACCCCTTGCACTAGTTTGAAAGACAAGTCAGGTCTGGCTCAGTGACAGAATAACTTCACTGGCCTTTTAAAAAAATTTCTTTAATGTAGTTTGGGCTTTCAAATCATTTAGTTTAAAAAGACTGATGTAGATCTCTATGTCCAGAGATAAAAAAAAATATAGATATATATTCTCTAAATGCTGAAATATGATCAGGAAAGTTATGTGCAGATTAGAGGAGAGGAGGAAAGGAGAGGAGCAAACTTTCACATCTAGTTTTTTATTATTGGATCCTGCAGGAGATACAGAGCATTTCATGGATGAGATGTCCCAAACCAAACTCAAAGTTATGTTGGCTATACTTACAGTGGTAAGCAGGAGTTTATTTCTGCAAACTGATGTTTCCAATTTTATGAAAGGAGTGGGAACCTTTGGAAAATTCATCAATAATTACTAAACACGAGGGTCTGAATTTAGACAAGGTTAAATATAGGTGTAAGCTCAAAAATATGTCTTTGCACCAGCCCAAATTTTCTCAGTATTAAACATTTTTGACTACTTCTGTCATATCATTTGAGTCAAAATGTATTTTCAGTATGCCTCTAAGTTAAAGGGTAAAAAGGTTAAGTTGCTGTCATGCCAATGTGTGCTGCCCCTTCCATTTTTATGAGAACCTTTCACCTGGGTTCTTGTCTGTGAACATCTATGTTAGGCAGAAAAGTATGGCTTTGATATAAGAGCTAGGAGTAATTTTTTTATCTCCTACTGATCTGTAATCAAGCACAGCAAATAAAAACACTTGGTCTGAACCTCCTGTGACTTTTGACAAGATTGTGAGTCAAAGTAGTCATTTTTAAATTTTTTTTCTGTGAAAGTATTGTTGCACTGCTAGCCAGGAGAACATCTGAACATCTGAAATGAAGTGGATACAAAGTGTACTTCACTCTGAAAGAAAAAGTCAGGTTTTTGATGTGGTTCATTTAGGTTTTAAGTAATATATTGACAGAATAAATTGTATTGTTCTGTCTGACAAGAAATAGGTATTGGAGTACCTCTGGTTAATAACTGGCCTCAGAGATTCCAGGTAATTTTGTTCTTTGTTAAAAGTTAGGTAGAAACAATGATCTGGGAAATTTCAAGTTCTCACACCATATGAAATAAGAAAAACAAAATACTGTCAGTAATGTTCAGTGCCCAGAAAGGGCAGAGGCTGTCTACTACTTTTGAAGAGGCCTTCAATATTAGCTATATAAGTGATGATCTTACAGGGAATACAAACTGAAAGAAAAAGTCTGGTAGAGAAAATTTAGGAAAAGGAAACAGGGTTTTGCTCCACTGTTGCCTGTGTGATACTATCCAAGAAACAGCAAATTGAATGCCAGACCTGAAAACTCCTGGATGAAGCTGAGAAGTGTACAAAATACTAGCTTTGGACTTTAATTTAGGGTCTGAATTGTCAAGGTACCAAGAACTTTGCAGAATACAAAGAATTTCACTGATCTCTGTTGTACTCAAAAATCCTGTGAAAGACTGCTCACAGAACTCTGAGTTACTAAATCCCCTTAATCTCAAATATTCTTGTTGCTGTCATCAAGGCCTATTTAAATGCCTCACACCATACTTTTTCCAGTAGTGTTGCTGCACTCGTGCTAGGCTTAATATATTGGAGGATGCAGGTACTCACAATGTTCTCTCACAAGCTATCACATTGGCCTTTTTGTGATCCCCTCGTGTTCTCAGCTCTTCCTGCTCAGTCACTGCATCATTTGGCCTCCTGCCTGACCTCCCTGCTATCTTCTCCTCTCATTCTTCCTGCTGCATAAGTTCTTTCTCTCCACAAGCCATTCAGATTCAGATAGTCTTCTCACATTTCTCTTTGATGTCATGGCATATTACACATGCCAAAACCAAAATTTACACATTCACACTGATCCATGCACATCGTTTCCTGATATTTGTCTTGCACATCCAGTCACCTACCCAGATACAACTTGTGCATCATTCCCTATGGATGCCTTTCCTTCTCCATTGCCTTAGCCTGACTCAGTTGCAAAGGTGTGCAACAAAACAGCCAGCTGGCTTTTTTTTCTCCTCTGCCTTTAGCAAACCCTGGATCAGGTCTCCTAATCCTTACAAAGGTTACATCCTTTGCACTTTTCCCACAAAGCACTAGTCCTTTCTGACATCTCACTTTCTACATTACCCTCTATGACAAGCACCTCATCTCGTTAACAGCTTTAAGCAAAAAGTCTTTTTGCCTTGAGGAAAAAATTCATCAAACCATACCTGGAGAAAAAATTGCAGACAACACTGTTTGAAATATTTTTCTGTTAGAAAATTGCAAACTTACCTTTCCATTCCTGGCATAGTTCCTTAAATCATTGCCACACTTCTTGTCTGCCTTTCACCTCTTTTGAAGATGCTTTGTCTTCAATATGGCCAAAACTGACCTTTTCTGCTTCCCTCTGTACTCTGGCTTTCCTTTGTCTCCTATGTTTCATTACACTGGCCAACACTGCTATCATTCCTGTGACCATAGACCTGGTAACCTCTCCTTTTGTTCCTCCAAGAAAGTAGTCAACTCCATCCTCCTTTTGGTAGCAAAACAAGGAAAACTCTCATCTAAACTTTTGTAGTCTTTTGCACTTCTTTCTTTCTGTTTTTTCTTGCTCTTAAGCATGTGTTGAACTCTTTGACACACACAGAAAAACAGCCATAGTCACGCCTGGTATTCAAAGTTGCGTTCGTTCCTCCTTTCCTGATGCCTTCCCATTGCGATAAGTGTAGGACCATCAAGCCTTGCCTCCTAGCTATCACCAGCCTGCACCCAGGTCCTGGTTAATAGCTTGTCTGGACATCACCACTTCTTTTTAATACAAATTAACAGCCAGTGGACACATTTGTAAGGCTCTTTTTTTATTCAGCTGTTTCTGCAAAAGCCATACCTGCTACAGCAGCACCTGGTGGAAACACCCTGGGCTCACAGTTGGCACAGAAGATTTTAACACTGTTAGGAGAATGGAGTGGGGCAGGAAGGAGTGCAGATGCCCACAGTGAGAGCAGGCGCACGTCTTTGATTTTATAATTTTTGTTTTCCAGCTATTTTTTGTTGCCTGACTTATTTGACTGCAAGCTCTCTGGGACAGGAATGCTCTGACTTGAGCAGCACAACCTCTGTGGGCTCCCAAAGCCAGTGGAACCCTCTGTGTGCCACTGCAGCAACCTAACTGGCTCATATCCCCATCCATGGTGGTGTGCATTCTGGAAATTGCATTTGCATCTATACTCCTCACCCTCTTTCTCATGCTTAGTGGCATTTTTTCTCAAGCAAGAATGAAGTGATTGCATTAACACCATCAGCTGCAAAGTGCTTGTATTTAAAATGTGTATGTTTTGTGGAACTTTCATAGTCAAAATATTTATATTAATGTAGAGATATATTTTTCCTCAGGAAAACAGAAGGTTCAGGGCAGACACAGACTCTTGCAGCTGTAAAGAATGATTTTTTTCCAGTTTGGCTAAAGGTATATTTCACTGTGGTTGCAAGTCTTGTTTTCCTCTTTAGATGATGTCAACATTTCCATGAGCTACATGTGTTGTATTCATAAGTGGTACTTAGAAGTACATGTTCTGTAATCTCCTGCTTATGCCTGACACTTAACATGTGTTTATCTACAAGGAGTGGTGACATTAACTTGCTAATTTTGCCAGTGTACTGTACCAGTGAGGGTGTGAAAGACTGAGAAGGATATTTAAACTGGCAAAGAGAGAATTATTGACATTAGCTGCAAGTGCTTTGTAAGACTCTGTTTTGGAATGTCATTTGTTAGAAAATCTTTGCTGCTGAAAGTCATCCATCATTCCCAGATGGACCTACAAGACTTACAGAAAACTCTCTTCCCAAATCCCACTCATTGCCAGTGGCCAAAAGTACTCACTGTGCTGATTTGGGCTGGGCTTAATTTTCTTCACAGTAGCTAGTACAGAACTATGCTTTAGACTTGTGCTGGAAACTGTGTTGGTAATACAGGGATATTTCACTGTTGTTGAGCAGTGAATTACACAGCACCAAGGCCTTCCCTGCCTCCTCACATCAAAGTACCAGTGAGGAGGATGGGGATACACAAGGAGTTTGGAGAAGACACAGCCAGGGCAGCTGACCTCAGCTGACCATGGATATTCCATACTGTGTTACATCATGGTCCAAAAAAAAGCTGGGGAGAGAAAAAGGAAGGGAAGGATTCTCAGTGATGATGTTTGTCTTCCAAAGTCATCATTTATGTGTGATGTTGCTGTCTTGTCTTGGAGATGGCTGAATGAATGTTGGTTGCCTGAAAATGGGAAGCAGTGAAGGTATTTCTCATTTCGTTTTGTTTGCAGACATGGCTTTTGTTTCCACTATTAAACTGTCTTGATCTCAACCCACAAGTTTTGTCCACTCTTTCTGTTCTCTGCCTCATCCCACCAGTGAGCAAGTAGCTGTGTGTGTCTTCGTTGTCAGCCAGATTAAACCTTTTTGTTGCCCAATGTGGGACTCAAAGGGTTTGACAGATTTGATTGGAATGTGCTAGATTGAATTTATAACTGTTACTGCTGTTGCACTGGTAAGTGACAGGCTCCTGTACTTGCCATAGGGTTTGCTTGATATAAATTATTTGGAATAATATGCTAGTTTTACCTGAGATATAATTAATTTTCTTTGTAGTAGCTAGTACTTGGATTTGTCCTGGAAAGAGTATTGATAACACAGAGATATTTTTAGTATTGCTGAACAGAGGTCACACAGAGTCCAGGTCTTTTCTGCCTCTCACCCGACCAGTGAGGGGACTGGAGGTGCACAACGAACTGGGAGAGGACACAGTTGGGATAGCTGACCCCAGCTTACCAAATTGGATATTCCATACTATATGGCATCATGCTAATCATATAAAGCTGGTTTCAAGAAGAAGGAATAAGGGAGACATTTAGAGTTCTGGTATTTTGTCTTCTCAAGTAACTGTTACTTGTGATGGAGCCCTGCTTTCCTGAAGATGGCTGAATGCCTGCCCATGGGAGGTAGTGAATTAATTCCTTATTTTGCTTTGCTTGTGCACACAGCATTTGCTGTCCTTATCCAAACCCACAAGATTTCTCACTTTTACCCTTCTGATTCTCCCACCAATCCCCCCAGGAGACAGTGAATGAGTGGCTGCATGGTGCTTGATTGTTGGTTAGAGCTAAACAACAACACTTGCCTATTGACATTGGCAACCCAGATATACAGACATTTTTCCCTGAGAAGAAGTGGAGTGTACAAATTGTATGAGAAGACATGGTTTTCTTGGCTGCTGAATGGACTTCAGTGCTGAAAAAACCACTCGTGCCAGAACTCCACCTACACATTCCTGTGTATTTATGGAACTCAGCTTTTCTTTTTTAACTAGACTGTATGCATGATGTTCACATGGTGAAGATCCTCAGCAAGAGCTCATACTGCCCATGTAACTGGTTTTTTTAAAGAATCAAGCTCTTACCTCTCAAACTTACATTCATATTGTATTGTTCAATATGTATGGCTGACTACTATAGAAAGCAGCAATAACAGGGTACAATGCACTAAATTTATCCCACTTTGATTTTGAAAATATAATCAGTACTTACAAAAATTTTAAGTACTACAAACTCATGCTAGTAGGGTTATTCAAAAATGGGAGTGCTAATACATAAGAAAAATAGCTTTGCTATTCCTGACTGGCTCATGTTATCACCATTATCAGAGAAGACACACCTTTGGCCACAAAAGTGTGCTGGAGCATAAATGCATATATATTAACATACAAGAGAGACAAGATTTAAGGTGAAGTTTCTTTTTATCTTACAATGAACTTTGTTCTTTTGAGTGGCACTGTTAGAGTAATAAGTGCAAGATCTTATGTCCAGTGGCCAAGTCTCATCTAGTTAATGAAATTGTAGCCTGATAAAATACACATAACTACCCATTTCACACAATTCCTCTGTGCATTAGGCAAAAAATACCATCACCCTTGATGCATTATGTATGTATAATCTTACCTCTAAGGGCCTATTGTAAACAAGTTGTTAGATTAACAAGCACAGTAGATAAAGTATCATTATAGAGTAATCAATCAATTAGAATCATCACAGGCTTGGGAATTTTCCATATGAAAGACAATGCCTGAAGTAAGAGGGTTTTTTCTCAGGTTATGCTAAGGAATCTATTTTTGCATATCACTGTTCTGCATGTTAAATTTCCTACTGCAAAGAGAAAGATACGGTGATTTGTACACATTTTGGGGGGACAAAGAGCCACACAGCTGTGTTTGATTTCAACTGTGTTGAACACGAACTCCATTGCCAAATCACCAGTGACAGTCTTCATAATTTCTACTGTGTCCCTTTTTGTGAAGCTTTCATTGGGTGCATTTCAGACTACTGCTCCTGCCAGCCTGAAAGTTTGTGCAGTCTCCCTGTGCTGAAGGTGTTGTGTCAGCACCATGTTAGAGCATCTGAAACCAGAAGCTCCCCTCAGGAGTCCTATCAAATGTAATTTCTCACAGTCAAAGCTTCTGAACTCTGCAGGGATTCATCTCATCCTCATCAAGATGACACTGTGCTGACTTTGGGATTGTCACAGCATGTAGATGCATGGCAGCCCCCCAAGGAAAACAAAGGAAAAAGGTAAGTCCTATACCTACCCTGAGGAGAGAACCTTTGCAAATGAAAGCAAGTGAACACTGACCTCACCTCTCTTTCATAGCCCTTTATACATCTGGTCAGCGAGATAGTTGTAGCCAGCCTCTCACTGCCTGATGAAATCATGCTCTGCTTGAGCCTGACACCTTAACACAGTAGCAATAGATCTTAATGTCTTGTTATTCCCAGTGAACAAAGGGCTAAATCTAGTCATTGCCTTTTCTAGAAATACTTGCTGAAGTGCAGTTTAGTTAATCTGTAACTTGTCTGGGTTGTCAGACTCCCTTATCTAAATAAGATAATGTTTCAGAAATGTTCTGCAGTCCTGGCAAGAACTTCATACTCACTGAAATATTGGTAACAGTGGAAGTGGTGATACAAGAATGGGAGAACTGATTACTTAGCAAGATGAGTAAGAAGAAACAGGTGAAATGGTTGTATAGAGAAACAAAGACAGCTTCAGACCTGTGCAAGTTGAGAGTATCAAGAATGAAAGTTCTCAGTTCCTGTTGTTGAGTTCAAGATCTTCGGTTACTGATGGAGAATTATCTAGAATTTGTTATGGATCAAGGCCAGAACTGAATAGCTGAAACACGTCTAGGTGAGATGGAAGGATTCATTTTGATGTGATTAATACAACATAAGAGTGCAGTGAACATGAAAGGCTTCTGCTGGCATTGATGGGTGGATTTAGTCTTTGGCTTTCATTTCATTTAAAATGGAGCTGGTTAGTGGCTAAAAAAACCAGGCTGCTAGAAGATGCTGATTAAATGTATAAGTCCTGGAACAGTACTACACTGAGACATATCTGCCAGACAGCATCTGTTTTGATGGTTCATGCTCAGTGTTTAATAGAACACTGAGTCGTCCAAAACGCCTTGAGGTAAAATGAATTGTTGCCAGCAGCTTGATCTCTTGCTGGTTTAGTACATCTTAACAGCAATCTTTTGTCCTCAACTGCAAGGTGATTCCTAAACATGTGTTCCAAGGTTTTGTTTGCAAATGACAATCACTAATTTATACAATAAGCGTTTACATTATTTGCAACTGTAGAGCCCACTGGCAATAGAATTGCCATGTGGAAACTAACTGATTATATCATTAAGGCACAATTTATTCAATAGGCAAATTAAAGCATCTATGCCCTCTGCAAAATCCTGATGAGTGGATTTATTTGGGTTGGTGGACATCTGCTTAATCCTAGCTGTCTTCACTTGGACGCTGATGTGAATTCCTCATATTGTGAGGAAATTTCTTGTTAGCTGTTAGCTAAAACCAATGAGATTTGACTGAGCTTTCCATAGCCATGGAAGGCAGCCAGGATGTTGTTTGGAGAATGCATACAAAGTGCTTCCTGAGCACTACTCAGCTGTTGTCTGTTCCTGGTGCTCTGGTTACAAGCAAAAATGCTATACCAAAATTCATAAGGAAGTTTGATGCCTTTGTGGATGGAGAAGGCAAATGAGTATTTTCACCTTGATACAGGGTCTTCAAAGCAGCAGCCTACAGCTTGCTTAAAAAAGAGAGTATTTGTGTCTATTCCAGTAGTAAGTCACTAGTACTGGAAATATCACTGTCTTCTTTGGGGACAAAATATGATAGGAGAAGTTCTGAAAATGAGCAGAGCACCTCAATAACTTTGATTCCTCAGTATTCCCTTAACTCTGTCTTTCAGAATGGTGACCCTGATATAGCCAAGGTCAGGCATTTTCCCCTGTGCATCCATCTCCTTGCTATTGATGAGGATCCCGTGGAACAGCTGTCTTCATTACTGAGGCTCATGAGATACTGCTGAGTGGAGGTGTGTGGATTTGGATTTCTTTCTCTTCAGCACCTAGCAAAAGGTAGTCTTGCACCAGTAACTTTTCCTTTCTTGAGATACTTTACAAGTGTGGGATAGCAAAGGTTGTTTGTTCAAAATCTATGCAAATGCATTGGAAAAAAGAAAAAGAAAAATGAAGTAAAAAGTTTTCATTGTGCTGATCTGTTTTTAGCATATGACTTTACTTCAGGTATCCAAAGAATGTGGCTGAAGTTCTGTTCATGTCTGGAGATTAGTCTGATAAAAATGGTGTAAGAACCATGAATCAGGGTAAACAACTAAAAATAGTGACTGCTGTTATATCATTCCACTTGACGGAGTGCAGTTTTTTATTCACATTTGAAAAAAGTAAGGACCCCACAAAGTTGAAAATGTAAACTATTTCTCTGTTGTTCACTAAAAAATCCATAGCAATATTTGCATTAAAATGTTACTCATGGTTTGGTTTGGAGTTCCAAAAAAAACCGATGCAACAACGCTCTAAGAAATAGTGTTAGAGATCTCTGCAAAATATGAAGCTGAGATTGATGGTTGGATGGAATAAATCCAGTTTAATATCTAAATTATCAAAAACACTTGGAAAATCTCTGCTTGTTACTTATTGATTAATGTCAGTGAAACATTACTAATATTACTTCTACATGCTCCAGGAAGGCAGAATATTGTAAACATACTCTGCATATATTGGCTAGCCAGCAGTCCTGGACACATAATTTGCACAGAAATCTTAAAATTCAAATAAAAATGCATGATTTTTTTTGTTACAATTCATTTATGATCTTTAAATGAATACTCTCCAGGCCAAATGAATAGACATTAGATCATAAATGATTGAATTTTTAGGATTTGAAAACTCTACACTTTTTAGAGTGTGCTCAGCCCTTAGATGAATTGGATTACTGAGGAAGCAAAAGGCATATCTCCTTTATTTTTTGGTTCTTTGAGAATACCACTTTCCCCAGAAGTCTTACTGAAATTTACCAAAACTGGGGACAGAGACAGGTAATTCAGTAACTTAAATTAAGAATTATTTGATCTATTCTGTCCTTTTAAGACATGTAAACTAGGTAAATGTCGAATTTTTAGGGTATTCCTGAGCACTGCCTGCCAAGAACTGGTTGTCAGAGGTTCTCAGTACACATCAAGACCTCATCTCATATTTAGAGAAAAAAAAGGGATGGCACTTGAGAAATGTCACCTGTGGATATGGAATGTAATAAGCTGACTTGCAGTGGAGTTCATTTGCATGTAAGTATGTAAAATATAAACAACAAAAAACTCCTTGGCAAACAGTTTTCATTTTTGTAGAATAAAAGAAATAATTTTATGCACAGCAGAACCTGTTCCTATGAGCAATTAAATTTCCCTTTACTGAGTATATAAATACATACATGTGTGTATATACATATACATATATATATATATGAAGAAAAGTCTTTGTAAATATCCATAGTATTATCTTGGAATTATTGGCCGGGTAGAATGTTACAGTAGAACACAAAATCATCTCCTCTGAATTACTGTTACCATGGAAAAAATTGGAAAAAATATTATTTTATTTCAACCAGTTGCACCCCACTGCACACATGGATGTGTCTTTAAGCCATCAAGATAATATCTGAGCATGTAATCATAGCTGGAACAGTAAGGAATCTTCTTTTTCTGCAACAACCAAACAGCACATTGAGCCCACAAAGACATGACCAGCACTGTGACTCTCAGCCAAAGTTAGAAACTAGATTTCTGCCTTATGGCCTTTGAGATATCATTTTTCCCCCCCTAAATGTGCAGGCAGGAAATTTTTAAGAAAACCCTAGCATACTATGTAACTTGTATAGCTAAGGCTAAGAACACAAGCTTTGCAAGTCACTAGAAATTTTGGGCCAGAAACAAATTAGGCTTAAATTATGTTTAAGAGCTATTTCTAGGTCTGTATAATTGTCCATCACCAGTTCATTTTCCAAATCTTCTTTGTATGATATGTAGTATAAATGTAATAATTCCTGCTGTATTTACCATATTAAAAAGTTTTAATTGCTTCAACCAAACTGACTATATGTATTTTCTGTATGTATTTTATTCAGCATTTGTTGTATAACTCTTAAACATACTGGCTATATATGTATATATATATAACTGTGTTTCTAACTAAAACTCTGCTGCAAGGAAAGCAAAGCAGCTTTCTTTTAAAATCCTAGTTTGCAAGATGCTGAATACTCCAAACACCCTAAAATACGTAATGGGTGCTTAGCACCACACAGGAAGTGCACAGTGCACTCTTGACAGCATCCATTTATTTACTGTTGCATTGGCAACTTTCTGTTATCTCTGTTCAAGAAAACTACTATGTATTTTGGTTTGGCTTTTTTTTCCTGGTTTATGAAATTTGCCATTTTGGTCAGGTTTTGTTGGGGAAAAGAAAAAGCAAACACAGCTGGTAAATATAAGTTGCATTTGCTTTCACCATGTTTTCTTGCTTATGGTTCTAACTTTAATGTAAAGTTCTGTTGTTTAGTTCTGCTTTTAAAAGCAAACCAAACATATTCTACACTGCAAGAAGTCTGTAGGTAGCTACATGGAACAAATGCATTTGTTCTCTAAGTGGTCATTTTCCATAAAAGCACATTAAAGTACAATTTATCCAGTTTACAAAAACACTATAATATTTCTGTGTTTAGCATTATGTTCATGGATGGATTCTACAACAGAATGTAGCATTTACTGTACTTGCAATTTTCTACACTTCCTGGCCACCAATAACTAAGAAAGATGAACTGTGAACAAGTCTAATAGATTCTGGTCTATTCGTACACTGTAGTTTTATTTTAGAATAAACTGGCTGGAAGCACAGAGAAAGAGCATCACTTTGTTGATTTAAGTGAACTTTCACATCCCAGAATCTGGACCTTGTTTGTTCCGGGCATTTATGAAGCTGGATGAATTGTTTGTTACTTCTGTTTAAATATGGTTCTTGTTAAAGTTATTCAGGGCAAGATTTTCAAAAACTCATTCCTCATTGCTAGGAACATTGCTGTCTGGACAAAAGGAAAGGGGAAAGAGCTGCACTGGCTCAGGAACAAGACAGGGATCAGAGAATGGTTTGATAGTTTTGATGCAGTTTGTGCTTCTAGGAACAAAATTACCTACTAACAAAAGCAGTTGCTCTAAGCAGCCCACTTATTTTGCCATTTACATAGACAGAAAAAATTGTGACTTAAAATTTACATCAAGACATAGACCAGATTCTCAGCACCCTTAAAATGCTGAATGTAGCATCCTGCAGACTAAAACTAGTCTTTGGTGAAATTTCTGACAGATACAAAATTTTTCCTACTCCATTTGTGCTGGTACATTGCTGGGATTTGATCAGTGTATCTGAGTTGTTAGTAACTGTTGTCTTGCCTTTAATGGCTATGTGTGCTTTTAGCTCCAAACAAAGGGGGAAAATCATGTGGTTTGATATATTCTGGGATCTCTTCCCAGAGATATCGAGAAATGGAACATTGTAGATCAAAGGAAGAAAGCCACGGGATTATGCAAGATCCATAGTGGTGTCCACCCCCAGCTATCCTAGCAGCTGTTTCTGAGATGCTGATATTTTGAGCACTAGAAGGGACTCCCCACATGTAGAGAGGGCAGTACCTTAGAAAGCTAGTGAATTAAGCATAGTTTTTAAGAGGACTTTATCTACATTTTGTCTTTGTGAAAAATACTATTGTTTTCCACATTTTTTTTTCTTTTTTTGATACAATTATACATTTTTTAATATCTCATCATATTTCTCACCACTGTTACAGGGAAATGGACCAGGCTGGTTGGGAGAGATTTTATAATCTTGTACAAATAGCAAAACTGAAGGTCATGCAAAGTCGTGCTACCAAAAGCAACTCACTGAGCAATAGAGAGTCAGTAGTAATTTAATTAGCTGCTTACAGCAGTCATAGC
>VWYI01040586.1:0-33536 GCA_013399455.1 Anthoscopus minutus
ATACTTTGAGAGTGAGGGGTTATTCAGGAAGTGGTTATTTTTGAAAGGAGTTTGCAATGTCACTATTTCTCTCACTCTGCCAGCTTTATTTACCTGTGCTTTAGATTTCCAATTTTTTTTTTTTATTTTCTTTAAAACTTCTTGGTTGGACAGATGCCAGAAGTGAGAGGCCTCCTTTACTCATTCATTTGGTGATGGAAGATATCAGTTTTCCCCACAGACCCAGCACTGCAGAGGGGAGTAGGAGTTAGGGTCTGTGAATCACAGCAGTGGGTTAATAATGCTGACTGATAGGCAGAGATGAAGCAAACAACATGGAGATTTAATGTNCAGAGATGAAGCAAACAACATGGAGATTTAATGTCAAGCCCACAAATGCCTTGCTTTGGCTTTTCAGGAAAATATGGTATTTTAGGATCTTGGAAAAATCAGCTGACAGACATTCCCATAGCTGTCACAGGTAGAAAACCTGACATTTCTTAAGACAGCTCCTGGTAAAATACGTGGCAAGTTTCCACGGCGATATCTGAGCACACTGGGAAGGGAAGCATTAGCCAGATCTAAAGCAAACATACAGACCAGAATTTAAGGATGATGTCTGTGTTAGCAGGTTTTGCATTTACAGAGAGAATCAGGTGCTGTATAATGGACAGCATGCCTCAGCTTGCTCTGAGAATTCCTAGCCCAAGGCAGTTTGGCTGCAGATGGTTCATGTCTGTGAGCTTTGTTGTGTTTGCGGGACAGTTTTTGAGTTTTTTTTTTTAAAGCAATAGCTTTGGTAAAACAGTTTCAAGATAATTTAGCAATAACAGCAATGGGCCATATGAGAAACAAAAGCTATTTTTTTGTTAAAGTAATCTTCAGTAAAAAGATTAGGCTGCTTGCTGCTTTGAAAGAAAATGTGCAGGTAAAAAGACAGGAAAGGAATAGAGCATATGTCCCTTTTTTTTCGTTCCAGCTTAATCAACACAGCACTAATTGAAATAATCACTGTGAGCTGCTGCTGTTCTTTCAATTTTTCCCACAGGTAGCTTCTTCCCTTGGTGTGCCTGTATCAAATGGGAAATTAAGAACCATTGCTGACAGTGATGCAGGCTAGGGAATGAATGACCACTGAGCTGTTGTACAATCTGTTTGACTGGCATCCCAGGATGCTCAAAGGTTTTGAAGAAAAGGAGGTTCTACTGCCAGTCTACATTACTTTCAATATTGTTAAAGAGAATATTTTTTTTTCCACCAAGCTAACAAAGGGGATTACCTGGACAAGTGTCAGGAAAAAATAAGAATGTTGTATGTAATGGAATAAAGTACATCTGTGATTCTCACTTGTACTGGAGGCACCCACTGAGCCCTGGGGAGACACAAGTGGATCAGGATGCAAAACCAAGGTGTTTCAGTGGATGTGTGTGTAGCTGTAGTTATTCCCCTAAAAAACAGTGACAGTACAAGTGGGCAGGAAAAGTACAAGTGTCACTTACAGCTGACATCTCCCAAATGAAAAAATTACTTTGTGGAGGATATGAAATTTCTGACATGATTGCCTGAGCAAAAGGCAAAATTTTTGTATCTTATTAATTTTAACTTTGCCTAAATTGGGAATTCTGTGGATCAGTGCATTAGCCTATGGGAAGTGCGTGCCTTCTACTCACAGCCTCTTTTGCGTTGGCCCTCACTGCTGAACATTTTTTCTCACAGAGCACATGGTTACCTTCTCAACATCAAATGCCACAGAGACCCTGGGAAACAGGTTTGTTCAGCCTGTAAGAGATGGGTGCATCTGGATGTCCATCCCCACAGGCACTGCAGCAGGGCAGGGAAATGTTGCTCAGTATCAAAGCAATCTTCAGTGTTTCAAATCTAATGGCATGGAGGCACCAGATTTTCCTATTTCTCTAAAAAAAAAACCAAAAAAAAAGAAAAGAAAACAAAATTTTTGACTTAGCATGATAAGAACACAATTATAGAATTACCAGAACTTTCAGTTTCTGGCAAGCTTTAATAAGTACAGTAAGCATGAGCTAAATCTGTTTTCTTTTAGAGGAGTTTGTAGCTGTACCTGATTTGTTAGAAGTGAAAAATGTAGCAGCTCTACTTTTGTGGTGTAAGGTATCAATTAAGCAGCAGGAGGTGCAGAGCATGCGGCCTGTTTATAACTCACATTTCAAACTGTTTCTTTTGTGGAGACAGAAGTAAGTTCCCATCGTGCCTCTTGCCAGAAGGTTCAGCTCCAGCCATCTATTCATTATGATACTTTTGTGTGATGATTGCCTATACAGCGGCACCAGCAGTACAAGTTTCTCTCTGATACAAAGGAGACAATTCAATTCCACACAAGGATAAGCTCAAACTCTATCTCCTTGTCCCATGGCTTCTCTTTCCAACAGGAAAAAAACAATTTGTGCCCTTTTTGTGGCTGATGTACATGGAAATATTAGAAATAGGTAACAGTAGTAAGTGCTTTCTTCCAAATAGTGGAAATCCTGATTTTTCTCCCAGAATACTTTTCCTATCTTGAGGAAATCACAGTTTATTTGCCTGGTCTCCCCAGCTTCCACAAAGGGCAATAATATCATGACATTTCAAATGTGTGTGGCAATGATAAATACTTATTCAGAGATGCTCAGGAAGATGATGCAGCAGAAGTAGATTCATAGATAGGTGATATCCTTGCTTTTAAGCATCCATGAAAACAAAAGTGATTACGTGACTTTGCAGAGCAAGAAAAACTGTTTAGTTGTAAAGCTCTGCAAAATGGCATTGTCTGGCCTAAGCTGAAAAAATTAGTTGTAATTTTCTCTGCATGTTGTGAAAGTTTCTGCTCCTTAATGAAAGCATGGAGTATTGTATGAGACATTTCTTATATCTATTCAACTTGACTTTTGACTTTGTCCAGCATTCACCTGAACACCCCAAAACAAGAACTTCAACTCTTCAGAGTTATTCTACATAAAATAAACCATGCCCGTGGACAAGATTTTGTCTTCATCTCTTACCCACACTGTTAGATCCCACAAGAGAATCTGTAGTTGTTAAATATGTTCCATATGGCCCAAATATTGCAAGCCTGGGGCCAGTCTGCATAAAGAGATACCCAGCAGTATCTACAAACACAGATGAGGGAGGCAGAGTTTTTACTCTGTTCTGGAGTGAAGCCCTACTTGGCAAAATGCTGGAGTCTGGACTCGCCTCTGTGTGGTTCCTTCTAAGATTAGAGACCTACCATTAGTGGATGCCATTAGGAGGATGTACCAAATTAAAGTTTGAAAATCTATACAATACATGAATGAAGATAAGCCAGAATGATATATTCTTAGTAGAGTTTTACTTGCTTCATTATTACCCCATATGAGAAAATGAATGTTACAAGGACAACTGGACATTTTAATTTGTTTGCTCACATTCAGAAGTAGAACTTCAGTGATGGTGGGGAAGAACAATCTATTTAAATCTCCCATTATCACTGTTATTGCTTATTTATTGCTTAATGCTGCTGTGAAGTATGGGGATTCAGGCTCCAAAATCTGTGGTGTAGAGGTGTGGAAGATGGAAGTGGAAGGGCAACAGAAGTAGATGATCAGATCTGAAATCAATCTGAAATCAGGTCTGTCAAGACCCAGGAAGATGTGAAGTTTGAGTGGGGAGAAAGGGATAAGTGAGAATCTACAAGTCAGAGTAGAATTATGCAGCAGTCTGATTGTCAAGAAGAGAAATTGTTGTTCTCATGTTTCTTTTTCCTCTGTCAGAACCAGAGCCACAACTGAAACAAATGAGGTGAAACACTGATCATAAAAGATCTCCTGCCTGCTGCCATGACTGAGATAAGAATGAAAGAAATTGACACCAGATCTAATTCAGGTCAAGTCTGGGGTTTTGTGGAATATAAAGCAAAATGATAAAAGAAAAACAAGACTGGGATAAGTGATAAACTATGTCCTCCATCCTAACCCTGTCATTTTTTCAGCTAATAAACATGAAGATTAATTGACAGGAATACAAAATTCACTGCTGTTCATGGGATTCTCAGTGTTTGCAGCAGGTCTGCCCACGATGTCACTGATGTTATTCTTTCCTCCCCTAGAAAAGAGAAGCAATTAACTCAGCTAAATGTGATGCCATTGAGGCTGGGTACTGATTATACCAGGGAACCATACACTGAACTGCGTTAAAGAAAAAAGACACAGGCAGAAAATAGAAAATAAAACCAGGAAGGATTGCAGTTATTTGTGAAACTGTTTCCAAGTTTGCAGATAGTATCAGCACTTCTCCCTTGCACTGAAAAAAGGAAATGGTTTGTGGATAATTGATTTTTAAAAATTAAAACTGCAACACTTCACTACTGTCAAAATGAGTAATAATAGCTTGGATGCTAAAGCTCTCACAATTTGAGAATTTTAAAATAAAAAGTTATGAGTGTCTTTTGTTTAAATGAAAACTTGGCAATATGAAACACATTAAAATGTATTTAAAAAAATATAAAGAATTTTTCAACTCCAAAATAAAATGAAACACTTTTCTTCGGACTGAACACAGTATCTGCAGATGGCTTTTATGAAAAATAAAAATGACAAAGAAGATATCTCCATTTTAATTTAATCTACAGCAAATTTTTTTTCCTGATTTTTAAAGTCAACCACTGGATAAAAGTTCTGTTCTTCATTCTGATCTAGACAGGGTGATGTGAAGAGTCATAGAACCTTTAATTTACAGATGAAAAAACAGAGCATTGAGAGAACAGATGACTTTCCATGTGACAAGTAAAAGGAAGGTAACCTAAACACCATCTTAAATAGTACTTTAATTTTACCTCTACTGCAAGGGGAATAGCAAATGGACTTTCAGATTTCAGTATACCAGTAAATTTCTTCTTTGTATAAAATAAGACTTGCCTGTCTAGAAGCAATTTGCACAGCATTTCAAGGTATCCATCCCAGGTCTCCACATTTGCTGACAAGGGCAAGTACCTGTGGAAAAGTCAGCCACAAATTTATCATTATCTGTTGCAATGACTGAAGATGAAATTCTCTTTTCAGCTCTGAAGTCCTTACTCTCCAATACATCCAAGAGGATGCCTGAGGATTGCATGAGCAATTTTTCCACCACAATGCAAATCAATCACTTTGAGAGCCTGACTTTTTTAACAGGCGTGTTGACTAGAAGTAATTTATTTGGCAGAAAAGATCCAGTCTTTTTCCTCATACCTCCATGATGAACTCAGAACCTGGTCTTTCCCCTACTGATGTGTAAGAATCTCAAGGTGAACAGCAGCTGAGGGTGTTCTGTTCACACATCCAAGGCAGGGAAGCACAACACTGAGGTTAATGTGCAGTCTGGTAAGGAAGTTTGAGCCCCAAATTCACTCTGATTTCAAGATGAAATAGAAATGCTCTAAAAGTCACTCACTTCAGGCCTACACCTTACTTAAGCCAGGATTTTTTTCTGGAGAAGATTTTTCAGCTTGAGGCATAAGGAGAGTAGCTGGTTGCTAATAAGAACAGAAATGGGATGGCATCAGACAGTTCTGCAGAGTACCAATCTGACTGAGACACTGAGGGCACAGCAATGGGCATTCAAGGCTTTATGGAATTCAAAGGCAATTTGCCTGCTGCTGTCTCTGCTTTCCCAAAATGCATGTGGAGAACAGAGAAGACACAGAGAGATCTGAACTGAGCTGGCCTGAGAATGAAAACAGAATTGAACTGTGCTTACACTGCCGAAACTTTTACACTGGTACACTTTTGAGGACAATGTTGGACCCTGGCCGAATAATGGTGCTTTTGTTGCCTGCTCAGGGCTCTGAAACCTAGTCCCATGTTCTTAGTCTGAAAAGCACAGGTTGCTCTGGGACCAGTTATTCAACATATATTCAGAATCTCAGAAGTGGATATATTGTCCTTACTCAAAGTCACATTTGTAATGTGAGCATCAACACAGTGAAGTGCTCAGATATGAGATGACTATTTAATTATCAACAGACACAGACCCAGCTGCTGTTGCAATTAGTTGAAATTTTCTCTTACTACACAATAGGAACTGCAGACAATCTATATTTTAGCTTTTATTTTGGCATTCATTCAGTATCTTGTAATGACCAGAATAAAATCTTTCAAATCACTAAAGGACCACTCACTGCAGGGGAGGAACATCTGTACACTTCCAGAGAACCATGACCTTCCTGTGCTAAGATCAAGAGCTTATTTGACTGAGATTTCAAGCCCTTTTTAGATAAACGGAGAGGCAATTACTCCCTGGCTCCCCTCTTTTCTGTACAGAGGGATCTTTGGCTTTCTGAAGTACCAATTAAAAAGCCCCACAACTCTCTCTTTGAATTGCTTCATTACTCCTGTTAATTGTCTCGTTTGAGTCTCTGCCAGAGTGAAAGTACCTTGTTACAGAGCTATGAACCTACAATCAACTTTGAAAACTTCCACTTTACAAGTGCAATCTTGTGCTTTTTTTCTTTAACCCTAAATGAAAGTGCAAAAAATAGAAAACTACATTAGGTGTTTCCTAAATCAAAGTCTTTAATAACATGTTAATCTAAGTTTTTATAGATTCTAAAATGCAGTTATAGACAGCTGAAATTTTCCTATGGTTTACTGTCAAATATACCAGAGACTGTTTGGAAAGTCTGTAAGCTCTGTAATCATGGATAAAATATATTCTGCAAGGGGACTTGAAATTTGCAGTAATTATGTACCATTTAGTTAATCTGTCTACATTATTTATGAAGAGTGTTTTGTAGTTAAATACTTGAAGAGTTGACAGGGTAATGTTCAACAGCTACTTGGAACAGAAATGATGGAGAGGCAGTAAAAAAATAATTTCAATTTTAAATGCCTCTCTTTGTGTTCATTTCCATGTTTGTTTTTAACTCAAAGACATAGTGTGAGATCTCTTTTTTAAAGAAAGATAAAAATAAAAGTGTGCTCTGTGTGTGCATAACTTCTGTGTACATCTGCAAGCCAATGCCTACTCTACAATGAGACACAAATAGCTTGGGTATTTCCAGAGACCTCTGCTACCTGTTCTTTTCCACACAGCTCCATGGATGCAGTTTCCCACAGTGATTTTTCATTTACAAGAGGAGTTGAACTGGATAGAGGTCAGTGTCACAACATGTTTTTTACATCACATAACAGATATAAATATACAGGTGTACTGAATCCTCATCCTCACAATCACAGAAAATGCAGAACAGGAATGACAACAGGGTGCAAAGATGCCTGGGCTGTTTTCCTTGCCCTTTTCCCAGCACCATGCAGGGGGACCAGGACAAACCACCTTTCTGCAATGACACCTGTAATTTGGGAAAAGCAGGAAGGAGAGATGGCTCCCAGATGGAGAAGACAATAGGTGTACACAGAAGAGGAGACAGTGTCAGAAGTACACATGTTCAAAAGTGGGCCCGACTGATAGAAAGTCAGGTGAACAGTTCCCTGACTTCACAGCAATTGCTGCTGGACATTTCTGAATCGCCTGGGGGTAGAATGAGGATGTTTGTGTGTGGGGAGAGGAGAGGAGTGGATGCTTGGGTACAAATCTCCCAAAGCATTGACACTACCACCAGCAGGGACAGGGTCATAAATTATTTCCCCTTGTTTTTCTCTACCTCCTAAACCCTGAGATTAACTGTCATTAGAACAAATTCCCATCTCCCTCTGGGATTTCCTCCATGAATAAAATCTGCTTTATTTGCCCACGTGAGCTCTCTGTACAGCATGTATCAGATTCACGTATTGTTTATAACCTCATGAGACATAACATGCAAAAGCTGTTCCTTCAAAATCAAATTAATGCCATTCATTATAAGGTGAGTGGTGACTCACCACCAGATGACAAGCCTGTTGAACCACAGGATTTATTCCTCATACAAGTTAGTGGAATTATTTGGTTAGTTTTTTTTTTGCAAGCTGAAGCTGAGTGCACTCACTCTCCCAGAAAGGAACAGTCAGTCAGCCAATTTTATCAGGTTCTACTGAACATGCAAAAGTATTATTTTTGTGATTCACTGACATCCATGGTTATAACAGATGCCTGTAAGGCACTGCCACTAAAATGAGCTTTATTTGAATCAGGTCTCTGTACTGCTTGGGTTTTTATTTTTGTTTTGAAGCAAAGGGCTTAACCACGTGGCATGTGCTGTAGTATGTGCTATGGTGTGTGCTATGGCAGGGGCTCCATCCAGCATGGTTCTGTGCCACATGTGGCCAACACATGGAGTGAACAAGCAGCTGCAAGGGAAAACTGCCTCTTCTGATTGCAGCCTTCATTGTACTGGGTTTGATGTGCTTCTGGTAGCCTGAAGGGAAAGCAGATTTGGTAGCAAAGTTCCATAGAGCCACAGGCATTTTGTATTCATTATTTATTTCCTTAAGTCAGAGGGCTGATTCCATGAAAAATCCCAGCAGGGTTTCTCAGGAAAAAAAATCAGGCAGCTGCACAAGACAAACACTTGTCAGAGGAGGAATGTTTCTTTTTCTCTTCTGATTCCTTGTCCAGAAATGTGGGACATGTCTTGTAAGTTACTTTCTACATCCATTTTTTCAGTAAAATGCTGTGAGGCTTACTGACAAAAAGAAATACATAGTCCTTCTTTATGAAAATAATGAAAAGCTAGAGATATAATCCACTAAAGTGACGTACACAGAGCCCTGCCAGGTTCTACAGGACTTGACACAGGAGCTGCCTTCTCTGTCTCATCAAGAAATGAACTTTGGGAGTCTGTCAAAGCAGCACTGTTCTTACTGCTGCTGTGGTAGGGAGGATGCAGCAGAATTAACTCAGCCAGAGCCTGCCTGGTTGGGAATGTGGCAGCTCTGCCATAGCTCTGCTATCATTCCTAACACACCAGAAGAAGGTGGCAGCACTAAGCTGGTTGCACACGTGCTGTGAGGTACCTGCCTGAACCTTTTCTTGACATTTTTGCTCTGCAGAGAAAGGTGAACAGTGAGGAGCCTTGCTTTGTATACATTGTTCCCATCTTTGGATCGATCATCCTGAGATGCAACCCCAGCTTTCCAGGCATGATCCTTACCAGAGCCTGGAGTCCAAGACATATAAAAAGGGCAAGGATCAGCTTCAGAGAGGAGAGAGGGTGAAGAGACATAGAAAGATCTGGGTCCAGCTACAGCACAGCTGTTGCAATATACTGCAAATAACCAATTCCTCTTGAATTTGTTGTTTAAGTCAGAAGAATTTCAGCTAGCATTAACCTCTCTAGTTGAGGGTAGTGTTGCAGCACAGCTGTAAAAGGAAAGAGCAGAAATTGATACTCCAGGAGCAGACAGAGGCTGCTTGGTTTTGCTGTCAGTTTTGTTTTTAAACTACCTGTGATGTGTCTTCCCACTGCAATGCAGACATGGGAAGAAGGTTACTTTATACCATTGTTAATGCAGAAAACACACCTGAGACATTACTGACTGGTTCCCTTCAGCTTCTTGTCAGCTCCATCTTTGCCATCCTTGGCAGCTACATAACAGTAAGTACAGAGCCCGTGCTGACTGAGGAGAACTGAATCAGTCCTAAACAAATTGATGAGACTTTAGGTACCTTTTCTTTTAGGATATTTTTTCCCTTTGTAGAGTTATAGAAGGCCACTGACCATTACAGTGACAAGGAAAATAAATAGGCTATAAAATTCATGGTGTTAAACTCCCATTTGATCTAAACTCTCAACTGTTAGACTTTTTCGTTTTTTCTCTCCCTTTCTGGAATTCAAGGTAAGCAGGATATTTATTAATAGATGCTTGGCTCCTGACCATGGAGCCATCCTCTCAGGAACAATTGGCATTTACCACAGGAATCAACAAAGGCTTTGAAACACAATTCCTTTCTGATTCATCCTAAGATTTTGCTGAAGAGGGTGGGTATTTTTAAAAAAGGAATGCCTTGAAGGATCCATGACACAAGAAAGCAGTTTAGTGAAAAGGAACTGACAGGTTTCCATCTGCTAAGCAGGCCTTTCCTCCCGGCTGCAGAGTGAGGAACACATTCAGATGCACAGACTACACACAGTTAATGACACTCGCTGATGGGCCATAAGTGCCACTTGCTGTGGCACAGCTCACTCACTGCTGCTGCCAGTGCAGCCCTAGCCCCAGACCCTGGCACAAGGCTGTGCTGGCTTGTTGTGAGGCTACAGAAAGAGGTGATTGCTAAATGCACTGATGACAAGAGCCCGTTCTTATGCTGGTCTCTGAAATCTGAGAAGCGCTACCCACAGTGTATGGTCTGGTCTGAAAACCATGATTCTTTTAGCAATTTCTGGTATTCTATTCAAAATGAAAAGCTGAAATGGGGATAATTGTCAAAATTTTTTTTTCTAAATATTTTTTAAAATTTTTAAACTTTTAATTTTTGAAATTGGATGTTAATATATCCTTTTAAAAATAATTAAATCAAATACTCTATTAAAATGATATTACAGCACGAGGATTACACAAAATGTTTTTACCTTTTTGAAATGAAACTTCTTCAAATTAATTAAAGTAGGAATGTTGAAGTAATGTTACCTTTCTTCATATTTTATCATAGGAAATGTTTCATGTTCAGAAATGTAAACGGGATCTAGTTTTACATCAAGTGAGCTTCTGTCTTTCAAAGTAGTGAGGAAAAAGGAAAACAGTTCATTTGGTAGGGCTTTAGGCCATTTTATCAACAGAAACTGAACACAATTCTGATGTTTTTAAAGGAGTAGGGAATAAACCCGCTAGCTCTCTGGAGATTTGAGCGTGACTTTGACTTTCCTGTGCAGCTGGAAGAGAGATCAGATATTCAAGGAGGGACATGCCCATTCTATAAGCAAATTGGAGACTCTCAGGGACCCTAAATGACTTTCAGGGAGAGGCTACCAGCCTTTGGGCAAATGGAGAAGTTGAACTCAGGCCATTACATGCACATACCTTGACACTTCTGATGGACAAAAATTACAGCTGATTCACAGATATTCGTATGGGTTTGTATTCACTGAACACGTAAGGGTGCTGTGTTAGGATGGAAAATGAATGCAGACCTAGGCATGGTACTGAAGTTATTGCAGGCAATTGGAGTTACTGCTTTATTTTTGTTCCCTTTAAAGCCCCCTGTTTATTCCAGATATGAAAATCTAATAAACAGTGAAAAATAGCGAGCTTTGTTTGTCTTTTTTTTTTAACCTCAAAGGAATGCTATTTAAGAATGAGATTTATGAACACTGCTTCAAAGTCCTTTCACCAAAGGGCTTTAACAAGGAACATGACAGGTGCTAGGATAACTTTTAACCCAGACAAACAGATAAATAAATAAAAGGTTTGAAAATTCAACTTTGTTCTCCAGTGGACGTAAGCAGTTTGACATTTCAGGAATCCCAGATTGTCTGTTGAACTCAAGAATTAAAGAACTACAAGTATTTTTTCCTTTCATTCTTTGGTAAAAGTGCTCAAAGAAAGCAAGAGGCACAGTCCCAGAGAGCTGTGAGTACAACCCATTTAAAAGGGCAGAGAAGAAAGGAAACGAGGGATGTGCTTCCTCAGGAGCCTGGTGTTTTGCTTCTAAACTGACTTGGGAGCTTTCACCTTGGTTTTATTTTGGCATTAGAATTAAATTCAAAGCTTTAATGAAATGGAATTTTGCTGAAATGACCCTTTCCACAAAAAGAAGGTTGGAGTTTTGGTGAGCTTCAAAGTCCCTGGAATCATCCAAGATGTCTTCTCTGGGTTTTGGGAATATTTCTGTCTACAGTGCCATTGATCAACATATTGTTAAACTCTGGTTTGATCCTAACAAAGTAACATTTGAAGAAAAATAAGAGTTTGTGTTCTGAACAGCCCTACAAAGGATTCTGTTGGTGTTTGAGTCCATGGTCACTCTCATCTGCCTTGGATATGGGTCTGTCACCTCAGTCACCTTCCTGCCATCAGGGAGGACTGAATTCTTTATTAGAAAACTACTTTAGGCTCTGTTCCTGTAGGACCCCTCTGTGAGTAGTTTTAAACTGTGAGGAACTGTCTTGTCTCCTTCTTAACGTGGATCACTTGGAAATGCTTGACCCAGACAGGGCCAGAAAGCTCAGCATTTTAGAAGATCAAGTCAATAAGCAGCTGATTGAACTGCAGAAATTATCAGCTGGGATTCTTTGGCTTGTGTTCTGCAGGTCACACTGGATGATAATAATGGCTCATTCCAATCCTAAAATCTAGAAATTGATGAGCTTAAGGATACTACTAATATGCAGAAGCCTGTTCTGGACCAAGGCTCAGAGTAGCAAAAAACAGAAAAAAAAAATCAAAGAATTGAATTTGCTGCTGGTTGCCCATCAACATTTGATTCCTTCATTTATTTTGCATCTTGTGATTTTTGTATTTTGCATCAAAATTAAGATGGGCCCATTTGAACTCCTGCACACATTTTATTATCATTAAAGATATTTATCCTGAAGGGAAGAGCTGTGCTGACTGGTTACTTTGTTCCCTGCTGAGCTGCCCCACTATTTGACTTTGCAACCAGCATGGCTTATAAGCTGAGAAAGCAAATGTTATGGATGTTTCTGTCCTCCTGAAAGTCCTTCCTTCATTTTTTTGGTTGTTTTTGCCATTGGTTTTAACATAAAATCTGAATTCTGGAACCAAACCAAGTGCATATGACATTTTCTTTTAAAACTAAATAGTCACTCAAAGGACAAAGAGATTTGAAACACTGATGGATAAAGTGAGAAAAGGTTAATAGATTTCCTTCACTGCTTTCTTTGAGGAAAAGGTCTCTCCAGTGTGTCTCTCTGCCATCTTGTCCCTCACCACCATTACTGAATATGGTTGATATGAACCACATCTGACTGCAAACTCACAAGGGAAATCTCAAGACAAGTGGCCATATAAATGTGAGAAAGGGATTCTTCCACAACAACCCTTTGTGCTAAATTTGGGAATGCTGGTCTTCATGCTCAAGAAGATTTTCTTTTCTTCAATAGAAAAGAAAATCCTTACAGATATCCAGAATGGTGGGCAGAGCTTTAGCTGTGTTCTCAAAGCACCAAAAAATCTCTGTCCAGGACCTGTCACAAGCAAGTCCTGGCTGTCTTCCCCTCCTTGTTTTCGGCACAGCTTGTCCTAAGTTTCAAATATACGAGTTCTCTATATATGTTATGTTTTCCCTTTTTTAAATTGTTTTTTTTAACTTATAGTAATTTTAATAGTGAAAATGTTGAATCTGTCTTCTCTAAGAACTGGTGGCCACGCTAACAGCTGGAGTGGTTATCTCAGCCTCAGTCCTCAGTTCTCTATAACTGGCTGATAAAACTTCAAGTTCATTTGAATAATAATAGCCTCCATTTTTCCAAGCATCTATCTAAGTAGGTACATGACCTTCATTGTCCAAGGACCCCAAAGCACACGAAACATACTAATTAACTAAATCCCACAATTGCTAAGTACAATAAGCACAAGACAGACATTAAATTACTATTTCTAATTATATCTGGGATGCCTAAGGTATATTAAGGAAAGCTCAAAATCTATTACAAGTATAAAGATTAATCTCACTTTCCCAAAGGCAAAGCTGTGAAAAAAACCTCTGTGTTCCTGCCTCCTGCTTCCTGGCTCAAGCCATGCACATGATTCCTTTGTTTAACTGTTTGCCCATTAAATCCCTGATTCAGCAATGTCCTTTAGCACGAATTTAATGTGAAGCTTACAAAAAATTCAATTAACTCTGTGTTGTATCTAATACTTTGAGACAGGCAAATACTCTGTAGAAGACCTGGTTGAGTAAGGCAGTTAAGGGTCTTTCAGGTCTTCAGTTAACAAATTCTCTGATGAAGGCATTTTCCTAAATCATTCTGCAAACTGGTCTATTAATCACCCTGCAGTCCTTCTAATAATTTAAATTCCTTAAAATATGTTGCTAATATATTGTATTTCAGTGCAATACTTATGTGTTGACTTGATTGTTAGCACATATACAACTCTACTAAATAGATCCTGTTGTAGAACAATGTGTCCACCAGAATTATACATTAGCACCATTTTATAGGAAAACCAGAAACAGCATATATCAACAAATATTTAATAAAGGGCATTAAATGTGCAACACATCTTCTGAGATTGTGTTTTTATTCTTGTGCTATAGCTTTAGAAATTCTTTGCTCAGAAGCATTCAGCTTTGAAGGACCCACACTACTGCTCTGTCAGGCCCTGCCCATCAGATGAAATATTGATTGGAAACTGCCTGGGGGGAAAAGGGCAGATGCAATCCTGCAGCCTGCATCTTGTGATAATGATTTCATTCATTTGCAGAAGGAGTTTGCTCCTTAAAGATTCAACATGATTTGTGAAATCACAACTCCATATGGCTCATACACAAGTGCTGCTTTTCCCCATCCAAAGTGCAAGGAACTTTACTGAGATTACATGAGGCAATGCTTGACAAACCCATACTGGATACCAGATTAGACAAAGCCATTGCATCTCTGGTCACTGAACCTGGTCTCCAACAGTGAGCAAAGCCAGATCATGAGAAACACTCTCATGACAAGCAGAAGACTGGGTCCCCACAAATTTGTATGACTTGATTTACTGAGAACTTGTAGAATAGAGATCTGAGGGATGCTTTTCTACAACGCTTTGCTGTTACTTATGAACAGGCAATGGGATCCCTTTTTGTCTGACAAACTTGAATAGAATTGATCAGGGGTTTAGAAAGTTATTGGTGAGAAATGGAAAACTAAAGCAGCAGGATGTGACCTCTCTAGGTACATGCAGCTACATGTGTGTGTGTGTGTACACATTGTACAATACACACAACTGTACATTTGATTCATACTAGAACTGCATGTTGAGAGAATGGTTGAGAGTATGTGAAGGATATCACAGCTGGATTTTCCACTCATGGCTGTATAGAAGGAATATTCATTCTGTGCCTTGTGATGAATTTACTAGGTACATTTGAGGATCTGCGTGCCAGGCTTCTAGAGTTCAGTAAAATTATTTCCCAGACTTTTATCCCATGGTGGTCCCTCCTCTGTGGGGCTTCAGTTCTGTGGCACAGAGGTAAGAGGGGAGGATGGCTGGGGGTCTGAAACTGCAGCTGCCCATGAAGGTCTCTCTAGAACCCTGTCAGTGCAGAGAACAGACTCACTTTACATATAGCTGATCTGACCTATGTTGCAATTTCCTTCAGTCTGAAAGGAAGTTTGCCCCTGAAGCACAACTGTGGATCACCAAGGGTAATATCCCTGAGCAAGGACCTCACTCATCATTAGCCTGTGTGACAGAGAGTTGGCACCACAGAGGAAGGGCCCCTGCAAAAGAAGATTTGGCTCCCACACTCTTCCAAAACTTTGCTGCTTATGTTCAACCACATGGGCAATGAAAACAGTGCCAGGGGCCTTTAGCACTTTGTGAAAGGGAAACGAATCCACAAAATGGTCTTTACACTTAACAGCCATCCCTTCCTGTCTAAAAAAGAGGGCTGCTTACCATCCCTCACCTTGCCAAAGTACTTTTCCCCTTTCACAGCTTCTAGGAGGCAATCTGTGCCCCAGGAGATGGAAAGTTTGGCCTCTCCAGCTCAGCTAGCAAGAATCAGGCAGTGGGAGACCATGGGGCAGTGTCTGTTACCCTGTGTGCTCCTGAGGTTGCCACTTTACTGGATACAGAGGAAAATCAATCCATTAACTTCTCCTAACCGTGGCCCTAATTACCTGCATATGTACAATCAGCATGCTCACAGGCCTCTCATCAGGGAATAGTGGGCTGACAGACTACTCTGCATCTGCTGCCAGATTTGGAAATCTGAAGTTTTTGCAAATGAATTAAAGCAATAAAATCCAACCAAATTTGCCAGCTGGCAAATGTTCCTTGTGAGCAGATGGCTGGGAACACCTTTTGTGAAGAAAGCCCCTCTTGACAGGAGGACCTAAGTTCACAGTTAGGATGAAGTTATACCAGAACTGAGGAGTAGAGACCTTTCTCTCCTTTTCTGGGGTTTATATATGCAACATGAAAGATAAAGAAGAGCTCAGTGCTTTCATTCTTGCTATTATGCAGAGTGTGGGGTGGGGCTTAGTTTTTTCATCCAAATCTTCTATACAGCCTGACTGAATTTGTGTACTGAAAAGATGCTCTCCATCACCATTAACCCTGAGAATGGTAGGTGTAGAGGGCTGCAAGTCAAAGTAATTCCCTCATTTGTGTTAGAAATTATTGATTTTGTAGCTTACAGTGATTTTTTTTCCTTGCAGCATGATTTTCATCTGAAATAATAATGTATTATTGAACTACTAAAAGAAGCCTGAATTTTTAATAAAGGAACTTGTATAGAAACACTCATGGGCTTGCCAGTATATCAAAATTAGTGTTCTTATTTTATGCGGTTTTGTTACATATTTTTATTTGATATGGATAAAATCATAGCTTTGCTTAGACTCCCTAAAAATTTTAATCATGTGCCTTACAAAGTTTAACCTTGCTGAATTACAGTATTAACATATTTTTCAGCTCATGTGGTTTTTGTTGGCTTTTTTTTTCTTCCCTGAATGCATGTTGAAAGAAAGAAGTTATCTTTATGGGTTCACTTATATTTGATTTTCCATAATTATGGGCTATTTTGTGATATTTTCCATGGTGATAGAGTCTTCAGTGATATGTGACCTTTTTTTCTGCTCTCTTTATCTCAGTTGACTATTTTACATATTTCAGTTATGATTAGGAGAAAAAATATTCATAGAAGACTCATCAAAATAAATATTAATCTTTCCTATAAATCTTAACATAGTCGTTATTAACTAAGTATGAAAGCTGGAACCATAACTAAGAAAACAGGCTAGCAAAAAACTCCAACACTATAAGCAAAAATATTTTTCAATTGTGACAAGATTCCACAGTTTAGAGCTGAGGGAATTTTAACTAATCAGTTTAGTAAAAAAACCTGTGAAGAAAAAAAATCTTGGTTTTCTCATTAAACCAGGCAGTGAACAGGCATCGTTTTGCAAGAATTACGTGAAACAATGTAACTTTTTAAAAAGATAGGTGTTTTTTTTTGTTAT
This sequence comes from Anthoscopus minutus, assembly GCA_013399455.1. Lineage (NCBI taxonomy): Eukaryota > Metazoa > Chordata > Aves > Passeriformes > Paridae > Anthoscopus > Anthoscopus minutus. The sequence continues at coordinate 17,018 of VWYI01040586.1, forward strand.
TTTTGGAAGGCAAATGTATTATTACATTTTGCTTCTTTTCACTGAAGAATCTTGAGTTAGAAATTAATATTTTTCCCCGAGGAAATTTACCTTCAGTTGAAAAACATTTCCTTTTAAAAATGTTTATTATTTCATGGCAAAAAATAATTAGTTAATCTCTAAATTTTCCCTTTGGAAAAATGATATTCTGTGAAATCTATTTTGGCAAAGTTTGGGATAAAATCTCTTATGCTACCCCAGAGAGAAAAGGTTTGTAATTGAGGTAAAGATTTAATAGTTCTCTGGAGAGAAGCCTGATACTTAAAAAGTGGTCAGTAATACTCTTAGCAGGATTTTTTGAATGGTCGTTTTCAGAGAACAAATCTAATTTGTTCTAAGGTTGGAAGCAAATTTACTATCTCATTGATTCACTTCAACCAAATTCTTTGTATCATCCCGTGTTAAAACAGCATCCAAAAAGTAATTTCAAGTAGAAATGATCAAAACATAAAGAATTAATTCTAGAAGATAAATTCTGGTTACTAAACTTCCCCTGGACTTTAGATAGGCCTTTATGAAAAATAAAAAGATTTTGATTTTCCAATTAATTTTATAGTAAGTAATAATCTTGGGTCACATTGATGACAAAGAAATGTCAACAATAATGACATTTCCAAGGCTTTCTAAACTGAACTTTATAGCAGCTCTATTCCTGAGGAAAATTTCATATTAAAACTCTAAATATACAGGTGTTCATTCCATATGTTGGATAGAAAAGATCACTGGTTCTGCTTAGAACCTGCTGGACATACCAGAGTGAAAATACATATTCTGTTAATAAGGAATGACAGCAATGTGGCACAATGAATAGCAGATCCTTCAGAGAACGCTCAACCACGCCTTTGGTTGTGCAGATGAAATAAAGGGTGTTGAGAGCTCATTCCCTGCCCAGGGCTGAGAACACTGTGAGAGCAAACCGTGCCAAGACACTCAAGTTAATGTGCACAGCTGGCAACAGGGAGGTGCAGGACCTGTCCTTGTTCAAAGGGGAACTTCATTCTGGCCACCCACCTGCTTGTCTCAGCGAGCTGATTGTCAAGGCAGCCACCTGAAATCCATTACTGAGATGAAGGAGAGCAGCTCTGGCAGTGAGAAACGGTGGATTAAATCTCTTTCATTCACACTTTTCTGAAATTCCATATGACTTGAAGGAACTTTTGTCCCATTGATATATTTCAAGAAAAGAAATCAGTTTCAGCCAGTGCACTTTTCCTTTTCAAACATCTAAACATTTTACAGAAAGGAGAGTGGAGAATCAAGGTTTTATTATTACCAAGGGATGAGTGGTGATTTAGGAACAGAATAGTGTTCTGCTGAGAGTCAGACAGCAGTGGAGATCATAGACCAACCCATGAGTGCTGCCTCCTAGTTCACTGCTTCAGCAGTTGTGTAAAATCCTGTATTCTTCCCTGTTGCACTCCGTGGCAGCAGGATCAAGTCCAGGGAGATCTGGTGACCAGCATGAGACACAAGACAGGTCTCTGCTTGTTTAAGCTCAAAAATCCATTTATTGGGGCGACACCAATACAGGAATACACTCAGCTTAACCCAGAGTCAGAGAACCCTGAACAGGGGCGGGGTGATGGGATTTATAGAGGAAGGGTGGAGTTTTACCTTTCCTGGGCTTAGAGATTACCTCCCCCAAGGCAGAGGGGTGGGGTCCACTCTTCCTGGGACTCAAAGCCATTGTTTCTCCTGGGCGGGGCACCCCACACCTACCTGCATGTGAATGGTCAAGAGACTTCCAAAAGGTTTAAAGAATTACAGCATATTCTTTGCAGATAACTTATGTGTTGATTTCTTCTCTAGCGAGAATTTGGTTATATGTGGCTGAGAAAAATTAAGTCTTAGAATAAAGCACTTTTCATGGGTTGTTTTTGGTCCTATTCTAATATTTTGTTTGAAAAAATAAACTTAGTTTTCACTTACCTTTATCTGACAGGATGCCTCCTTTTGTATCCACTTACAATCTGTACTAAAATACAAAAGGGCATAACCAGATTTCATTTTTCCACAGATAAGGCACACGATGAGGCAAGAGGTGTTTGATGTTTCTCAGTCCATTTCTCAGTCATTAATGAAATGCCCAATGCCCCGACATCTCCAATTAGTACAGTCATCTGTTACCTCTGCTTTGCTCAGGAAGGCTGATGTGTTAGAAAACCAAGGCACACTAGTTGCTGATTAAATAATATTGTGCTTTCACAGAACGGAGAGCGCAGGGGGGAGCAAAAGGGAAACAAACAATCAGGGGTGTTAGAATTACTGATTTAGTCAATCATCAGTGTACAGCTTCAGGCAGCTTTCCAAGCCCTAGCTGTGAGGAAATACTCTGACCAGTCATTCTGGAGGTCCTCAGACATCTGTAAGCCACAGATGGGTATATCGTGGGAGGAGGCAGCAAAGATGAAGGCACTTGTAAAATTTTCTAGAAGATGCTTTTCTTTATGAGGGCACTCATGTTTGTCTCCAAATGAAAATTTATCAGTCCAAACTCACCTTGAATTCTGAGTTTCTGTAATGCGAGTAGATGTTTATGGCAATTTCTCAGCTCCCAGATTTATTTTAATTTGCTGTCACCTTAGAGGTGGTGGCTTCAGACTGTGACAGAGGATTAAATAAAAAAAAAAGAGAAACAAGAATTAGAAAACCTATTAACTAAGATTTATATGGTGTTAACAAGCATGAATACATTTGACAGATTCAATATAAAGGCATCCTTTTTTGGCTTACATTCATGAATCAAACCCCTTAGCTTCTGGCTCTGAAATTCTGCCTAGTAGTAAATTTCACAGTTCGACTTGGAATAGATTCTTCGTGTTTTTTTGAAAGGGGCTTTAAACCACAGTCATATTTAAACTGAGAAAGCAAAGCTTTCCTTGCAGTGAATAATTGCCTAAGTGATACTAAAACAAATACATGCTTACTTGCAATTCCCAGCTTAATACAGTACTGTTGGGAGAGCTGCCAATAATGCAAATAATGTAAATTAGAGTGAGTAGAACCTGTATGTTATGAACCAGGTTTTGAACAAAGCTAGTGAGCTCATTTCACTCAATTCTGGTGATAAATACTTCAGATCATTATTAAGCTTTCTTTGGCAACCAGCATTAAATCAATAGCGTAATCAAGGGTAAATGCCAAAGAATACAGCTCAGCCATGTTTAATTTAGCAATATATACAGGAGACAGAACTTCTCAGTGCTTGTTTGGGAAGAACAGGCTGGTAGGTCTACTCGCTTTTTCGTGAACCACTTTACTACTACTACAGTGAAATTTATCTTTGTAGTACTTCTGCAGGGCTACCTACATCTGAAGTGTAAAATAGGAGCTACTTATCAGGGTTCCCTCTTAAGTGGATGGAATGGGGCCCCTCTTATTTAGACATTTATTTTAGGATAGCACTGTTCAGCCTAGAGAGACTTCACCTAACAATTGCTTTACAATAAATGCCTGCCTTTAATGACGTAAGACGTATCTTGTGGTACGACCATGCTGTCAAATGATTTCTTCTGAGTTATCTGCCTTAATTATCTTTTGGTTTTGAAATGAAGCTTGTGTTCTGGTTATGTAATTAGTTCTTATAGTTGTCTCTGTTCATGTTGGTATTTTGCCTTGAAAGTTTTGAATTGGTTGAGCTAAAAAACTGGATGAAAAGGACAGAAGTATGTCAATTTACTGAATAATTCAGCTTGGAAGAGCCCTTTTGAAGTCTCCTGCCCAAAACGAGACTCAAAGTTAGAAAAGCTCACTTGGGGTATTGTTTATCTAAAGTCCAAAAATCCACATGGAAGCATAATCCAGAGCCTCTTGGCACCCTGGTAGAGGGCTGCTGCCATGGTGGGTTTTCTCAAAAAGAGAAATTCCCCTCGCTGCAGCTTGTGGCTCTTGTTCCTTTCCTCTTTCCTGCACCCTGAAGTCTGCCTGCTTCTTTTGCTGAAAATATTGACTGCCCAGCTCCTGTTGAAAAGAATAGGCAGCTCTTTTCTTAACCTCCCCTTGTGCAGATTGACAGATTAATCTCTCTCCCCAGTTTGCATCAACATGTCCATATCTCATTTACATGGGTAGCACACAACTCAATGCTACTCCAGAGGCCAGTTTAACCAAGTGCCAAGTAGCAAAAAGAATTAATTCCTGGTATTTGCTCTTTATGTCCAGTTTTAACCCAGACCAATACTCAGACCTTGCTGAGAAATATTAATTTGGCTGCCTACAGGCATTGTTGTGCCCTTTACTGCAGAACTTTTCCTTGTCCAGCCCAGCAACCTGCTTACATTGTTGCATGGAGGTTTTATCTCCTGGTGCAGGATGTTGAGGCTGAATTTTTTTAACTTCCTAAAATTCCCATTGGCCTACTTTTCTGTGCCCTCTCTGAACAGCAGCCCTACCCTCTGGGCTTTCAGCAGCTCCCTCTCCCCTGCCTCATGGAATATCACCTGGGGCTTGGCTGAGGGTGTGTTCTCTCCTGTCAAGCAGGTTGTTAATGAAAATATGAAATATCAGTGTCCCATGACACCTGAAAAAAAGCACCACTTGAACAATTCAGCCAGTTTTTCACCCACTTTGTAGCCCATCCATGCAGTCTCTCTGTCCCCACTTTGTCCCCAAGGAAGCAAGCTCAGATGACCTATGGTCACCAGTCACCGCTTGTTACCCCAGTTACCTGGGGATAGATATTTTTCCATCTTCGGGGTGTGGAAGAGAGTGGGGTAAAGAATATTTTCCATCAGGAAGATTTGCACACAGAGAACAAGTCTGGTTTCTGTTTTCCAGTTCATCAAAAGAAACCCACAGCCTTCTGCTGAGTATGTGACGAATTCCACATGTGAAGGGTTTAATAAGGCCATTATTCATATGATGGACAGCCTGGAGCAATTCACAGTGAGTGACAAAAGGTAGTTTAGGACTGTGAAATCTAAACTTCTTTGTGGATCTGACCCAAAGAGTCTTCTAAAAGCCCTACCTTGGGTCTCTAGCCTATCATTAGAAACAACTCTGCTGCTGGAGGGGAGAAGAGCAAAATGAAAGTCCCTTTACCTTAATAATCAGTAAAGATCCTGTGCTACTCCCAGGGCCCTAGGCACGTTTGAGTACAAGTCCTTTGTCAGTTTAAGATATCCCCTGCAGCTTCAGCTAAAGATCCGTCTACTTTTAGACTGCAATACTGTGCTCTGTTGGAGATTGTTGTATTCCTGTGGGGTTCGAAGTATTAGCATTCCAGGGGGCAAAAAAACGCCAAAAGGAAAACATTGGTACATTACAAATGTTTATCTCTGTTCACAAAGTTTTAACTATCCTTCAGAGAACAAACAAACAGAAAAGCCCTGATTCTAATTGCAGCTATATTGCTATAAGATGGATGCTTTATTGTCATTGCTTTCATGTAAATTACTTAAGTTTTGTACATATTGAAGTGATATCTGACCCAAGGAATCTATTAATAGAGCTGTTGAATGACTCTATCAAGAGCATACCACAGCCTGGTAAACGATCAGGGGATAATATGGCATAAACCAACTCATAAGGCTAAAATATTCTTTGAAGCTTTCAAACTGAGATTTCCCAGCACAGTGACCTGACTGACTCGTCTCCCAGTGCCGAGTCACTCCTCGTGTGCCAAGCAGATGGTTCATTTCCCCCACTGCTTCTGGGGGGACAGGGTGCCTTGCCAGGAAAATGTTTCCTCAGGAGGTTGTGGTTTATGTGCTCTTTATGTGCCCTGATCAGGAAAAAGTTCACAGCCCATGCAAAGTCATATGCTCTCTGGAAAAAACAGTGAGCCAGGTAACCTCAGTCAGAATGAAAGGCTCCAAGGCAAGGGGGAATTTCTGAGGCAAGGCAGTGAATTTCTGAGGAAGGGGATTTTCTCTTTGTTTCCTCCACTTTTTGTTTGTTTGTTTTTAGGGGAGTGAGAGTTTGTGGCTAACATAACAGTGTTACAAACCCTTTGGTTGCACTTCTGCCTTCCCCACCAGTCTCTAGTCCCAGCCCATTGCTTTAATTTGCCTCTTCCAAAGGCCCATCCTGGCTTACAGTTTTGTACTTCTCTCTTGATACTGCTCCAGTCGGGTGGATAGGGACCTAACCATGTGTCTGAGATGACTCCTGCTCTTCTTTGAAGAGGCTGCAAAGGCTGCTGAGCTAATAGGGCACTTTCCTTTCTTCAATCTCGCTGCAAAGGCCTTCTCTAGCACTTTCAGCTGCTGAATCCACCCTTTGAAACATCTGCCTCAGTCACTCTGCAACAGACTGGAGCAGGAAAAAAGGTTTTTCAGATGATCTCCCAAGTGGAGCTGGCGCTAGGGGATTTGGTAACACTTTGAACTGTGGTCTCTGTTATCCAAGAGGCTCCAAAGGACTTCTAAATTCATTAAGTCCTGATCCATAGCATTATTATCTCTTCTTTGAGATAAAAGCACCAAGCCTTAGAGCAGACCCTGTAGGTAAATGACAGGCCAGGGCTGAGAAGGGGGGTGTGTCACTCCCCAGGTTTCAGCAGTAACAAGAAAACATGCCTTTATCAAAGCCTGTTGATGTGACACTCTGCATTTTACATAGCTTTCACATAGCACTACATGATTTATTTTAGTGCAAGTGCTCATGGCAAAGGTGCGTAACTTGCCATGATCAAATGAAGTTTATGATATTCCTAAGGCAAAACCACTTTAATATTAAATTATATTAACAATCTCAATTTATATTGTACATAATAATGAGGCTTTAGAAGGTAAGGTAATTGCATAATTTATCTCCTTGCCCATCTGACTCTATTTTGACTTTTTAATTGCAAAGTCTAAAGAGAGAACACAAAATAGGGAGAAAAGAACTTAAATCTCAATGCCAGAGATGTAGCCTCTACCACATTCCTGACAGAGCTCACTCAGTCATGGTAATCCATGTGTGCTCAGACAGATGTTGATGCTTGACAAAATTGACAGTAACCACAGAAGGCCTCTTTGTTAAGATATACAACACTGCAAGGGCAGGAAACTGAATATTCTAGGAAGCTCATGATGAAAGGAAAATATAAATGTCCTGCACAGTCTTGCTTTGTGAGCACAAATCAACAGGCTGGAGGCTGCTTGCTGTTCCAAAGTCTGTCATAGATTTATAGTTTGACCTTGGGAATAGCTCTTCTTGTTTCCTTTACTACCTTTTGCATTACCAGAAGAGAAGTGAATCAGAGTCAGATGAAATTATAATATGATTGAAAGCCAGAAAATGGCCTTTTCCCCATCATGCCACCCAAAGCATAGGCTGTCCTGGTTATTGGGAAAGAGGCAGAAATAGTGCAGGCCTTCTCTCTCCTTGTATAAGTTTATGTTGCCTACTTTGAAATAGCAACCTCCTCAGCTCCCAGCCACCAGCCACTGCTGCAAAAATAAATAATCAAAATGATATATTTGCTGGGATTAATGAAGTCTTGCACAAATAGAAATGGCTGTTCACACTTCAAGGGAAACAGTGACTCATGACCAGGCAGCAAGGCCATTGCTCAGGCAGGGCTACCACTGCAGTTTTGGGAGGAAGCAGGAGAGTCTGGCTGGTGCTGCCCAGCCCTCCCCAGGGTGAGATGTGCAGCTGCAGCCCTGGCTCAGCTGCCAGACAGGCGCTGCTCTCTGAGCAATACCACATTCTGTGCATGTTCCCTCGCGCCCTACAAATCACTTCGGGTGAGCCAACAGCCATTTCCAGCCTTTCACAGCAGCTTGTTCTTATTCCTCAAGCAAGTGTTTATAGCTAGGATTTAATAAGTCTGTAGTGCTTTATATTTTGGGGGGGAAAAGAAAAAATCACATTCTGCCCAACACAAGCTACGTAAACAAGAGCAGTGATTATACATTCAAGTGATGAAATGAATGTAATGTTTATACAGTAGGATAATAGAATATTTCTGGTTCAATTGGTGGTTATTTGTCATAACCAATGGAATTTTTATTTTAGTGCAATAGGCTCTGACATTTTCACCCTGGAGTAATTGTGTTCACAAATTTGGTATCTCTCCAGTCTATCTCCTAGATATTCTAGCCCAGGATTTTCATGCTGTGCAGCAATTAATTTTGTGAGGCTTCTATGTGTGTTGTGGTTTTTTTCAGAATTTCACTCTTTATATTCCCCTCACACAGTTTTTCAGCACACTGAAACTGAATTCTATTGGTATTAACAATAGCACAAGGCAATCTTTCTTAGCTAAAGTTAGATATCTGGTTTTCTTCTTCCTTAAATCACTCTGGTGATGGCAACTACACGTAATAAAAATGGACATGCAGTAATAATACATTTACTTCTTTACTGTCATATCATGTCTCCTTTTTCATCTCTCTCTTCATTTCTTCCATCTCTTTTGTTTTTGAAATACTCTCTTTTCCTTTATTCAGTCCTTATCTGAGAAAAATGAAACACCTCATTCCACCCTGCCTTTTTTCCTCCCACACTTCACCTTTACTCTCTCACTGTAAGACACAAAACATCAGGCTCAGTAGGAGCATTAATAGGGAGATAGACAGGACTGCCTAGAGCCTTTAATTAGAACCTTCCAGGATAGAATATGGATTAATGAAAGATTATGCATTGTGGTTGTTCACATATTTTTTTTTTTCTTTTCAGACAACAAAGAAGAAATCCAAGTCTTAATTATGGGTATTCTACTGGACAAATCCAGTAAAACACCTAACAGACACATCACACAACTAAAGCAACTACCTACTACTCTTTTTATTGTCTTGTGTGCTTGGAAAGAGCTGATAAATCTGTACCAGCAGCCAAGAAAGCACCAGAATGTCTAAACCTATTTTGTCTAACCATGGAAGGGAGAATGGAGTCTCCTAGAATTTTTAAGTTTGAAGTCATAGAAGAGACAAAATATTCTGAGGAAAGGCACATTAATGGTACAGAATATGCACTCAATGAAGAATAACTTTCTGCTGATTCTTTGGTATTGTCTTAAGTATTTATAACTACATGGAACAAAGCAATAACCTTCTACCACATCTTCCAGGTAACTGATGTGAGAGATCGAAAGCACTTCCCACCAAAGAGGTTTTATTATGACCTTGTCGCTATTGCTGTAGATGAGAGACCTCATATGACCTCAGACAACCCTCCTTGTGCTCAGAACATTTCCTATTGTGTTTTAATCTCTTAATAAATCTCTTTGTGGCCTCTGTGATGTATTTTTTGCTTTATTTTTAACGTTTCGTCTTCATACTAACAGGAGGATTGCAAAGTGTAGTATCTGTAATATCTATAAGGCAGCAATAGGTCCAGGACCCTGAACAAATGACTGTTTCTTATCTTTTCATTGTTTCTTTCCTTTTTTATATAGAAAAAGGTTATTGCACAGAACAGATGATGAAGATACATCAGTGTGTCTGGGTTGGTCTCCGCACAAAATTCAGGGCTGTTGTTTATACAAATCCCAGCTTTTGTGGTATGAATATTTAGACTATAAATGAAGAATAAAACAAATTAAAATCTTGGGGTTAATGAATGTACATCAGTACTGTGGATTTGGTTTGATGCTTCTGGAGGACATCTGCCTTACAGTCTGTTAATGACTGAGGAGTTACTCCTATCAGTGAGCAAAATATTCATGCTGCTTTCCACAGATGGGAAAAGTGACTGTTAATGTGGGCATTCGTAGAGACTACTCTCACATGGATAATACTGATCTGTTTTATTGTCCAGAGCATAACCCAGCATGAGTTTTCAGGGTGACTCTTTCGAGAAGTTTCTATCTTCCTTTTGACAAAGGAAAGAGTATAAATGTAGATTTTGGGAGCAATCTAAGACAAGATTTCTTCTCCTGGCTCAGTTCCTAGTTTTCCAGGATGACAATTGACAGGATGTATCAAGAAGCTGACTTTAATTAAAGAAAGCAAACAGGAAGAAAGTGTTATCAGACGTGGGTGAACAATATGGTGCTTTCCCCCAAATAATTTTGAGAAAACTTTAAAAAGTATTTTTGCTAATGTTTCCAAGGAGAATGTGGAAACTTGAAACTTTAACCTAGTTTTTGAAGTTATAATACACCTAGAATGGTTTTAGGTTACAAAAAATAAAACAACAAAATTGAAGTATTTGTTTCAATGTAAATTTTTATATGGCACATACCCTCTAATGATTATCAGTTTTAAAGTACTAAGATGGATTTTGTGTTTAAAAAAAAAACCCAAAAGCTTTCCAATGGAAAGACTATAACAACTTTTTTCCTTCATGCCTGTGTTAGGACTTGAAGACAAAGCAAGGACAGACAAGGTCCCTAAGGTTAGGATACTCGACTGTGTGGCTAAATCTGTTTATTCATTTGTATGACTCAGAGGACTTATGTCAATTCATTCTAAATAGCAGAAGACTGTTAAAAATGAATGTTAGTCATATAATGTGCCAGCGTGTGTATTACTTGTTCCTCTACTGGCTGATTTGCTACAAGATAATAGCCTATTATTGCTACCAGCTGCTAATTAGCAGCTAATTAATAGGTTGATAGACTCTGAAGCCGGGAGGGACCATTAGCTCACACAGTATGACCAGAGAAGTTTTAACACATCTCACCCATGCTACCAGAACTTGTGACAGGCTGTTAAAGCCAGTCCTTGGCAGCAGAAATCCCACACTACTGAACTTAATCTAGAAATTGAAAATCTCCTAGTGCTTTTACCACCATCAGTGATAAATATTTAGACCTTGATTCTCAATGAATGTGTTTGCAGTTATTAGTTGTTCTCCACCAGGACAAAGAGCTGTTTATTATCTGGTACTTTCATCTGACTGAATTGTTCACTTATTGTAAGCCTCTCCATCATGTGATTCACAAACTAAATAGGTCGTTCCTGTTTACTGTCTGTCCACAAAATTTTTCATTAATCTCTGGACTTACTTCCTGTACTCTCTTAACAATTTTATTAACTTTTTAAAAAAGCAGTGAGACTAAAACATCTGGGAGGTTTTACTAGGTGGAGGATTAAAAACAAGCTTTATGCATCCATCACACAGAAATGTCATCTAGATATTGTCTTGAACTTGTTAGAGGTGATGAGGCAGTTTACCACACTATTAGATGCTCCACCACCCCCGTCATTCAATCTATTAAGCAATATCTTCAGATCATTTGGAAGGGATTCTTTTTGAAACACAAAGGAAGGTGATGTACCCTGCACTGAAAATGGCTTTAGTTTTTCGTAAGAACATGCAGATAATCATTCCTCTGTCACATTCCAAACAATGGGAATGTGTCTTTGATTTCAGTGTGTGACTGTGATGTATGGAGGAGAAGGAACAATTTCCCTGGAAGCAGATTGGCAAAAGGACAGCACAGTAACCCTGGATCCTCCCATTCTTGCTCAAAGGCACACGATTTGGCACTCAGAGTCCTTAAGCCTTTTTCGTATCTTCCAGCAAAGGTCACATTTTCATTTTCTGTTACACTAACTCTGAGGAGATCCGATGTGATTTCCTTTTCTTCACATTCTCTTTACTTCTCACTCCACCCACTTCTGGTACTGGTCTATTTTATGTTTATTTCATTTTATGTGTAATTTATTGTACATTTTTAGGTTCATGTGTGGCAAGTTACATTGTGGTGTTATTACATACTTGGTTGCATATAGACTTCTGTGATTATCAGAAATTAAGCAGAAAAGTAAATTGGTTCACAGCCTTTTTTCTACCACTGTTACCATTCTCAGTATCTGAATATCACGTGGAGAGGGGTGACAACAAGGGTACTTTATTTTGTGTGTAGTATTATCATGAGACAGACATCACAATATCACTGCTTGGTGAATTAAAACACAGCGCTGGGAAGGAGGTGCCAGATTGTACAACCAGGTACAAAAAAAGGTACATTGAGCAACACACAACAGACAGGGTAACTAAAGGCTCTTTTGGTGCACTGTTCTCCTAAGCCACCTGAACACTGGATATTCAAAAGAATCCATAGATATTCTCAGTTTTGTTTATTAAGAAACTTTTCATCACAAAGTAAATTAGCCAGCAAGCCTAAACCACTGAATGTTTTATTGCAGCCCTTTCATGGCTTCTCAGCTCCCCATTTAGATTTCTTCAACAATGGAGGAATGCTGAGGGGCACTCCACAGAGGAACATACTCCTTTCTCTTCAGAAAATATAATGCTATCAGTAATTTGGTAAATCTCATAATATCCTTTAAGAAGAAATATATATTCTGGAATGCACACATGCACAGGGTTAGCTTATTAATATGCTTTTGTGCAGACTACTTTGTTTTCTGCAGCCTGGCTCTACTGTGAAAAAAATACTTATCAGTAACCTGTTTTCTAGACCACTCTTGTGAGATGAAGTTCATCTAATTAAAAGCTATATGTGAATTCTGGGAGTACAAAGTGTTTGAAACAGACATGGGCTGAGTAAAGGGTTGCACAGTAACTACCATGGTGTGGTCACCTCAGGTGGCAGAGTTTGAATGAATGCTGCCATTGCTATGGGTTCAGATCACTGGAGCTCAACAACTGCTTTCCCCACATGAACAGGCTGGCCTCAGCTGTTTCCATTCCATGGAACAGAAACAACTAATATGGTGCTGCAGACATTACTGGGGATAGCAAAACATAAAACATTAACTCCATTGTGTGTAATCATTACTGGTATAAACAGCCAAGAACGTTTCCCAGCCCATTGGCTATTTTATTAAGCTGTAAGATACATCTTTTGTCCCAGTTTTTGACAGAAAATCCCCCTGTCCCTATTTCATGAAACACAGCGGTGCAGTGATTCATTGGCTTCATGCCAGCGGCTAATAGAAAATCCAGAAACTCTGTTTCAATATTTTGTACCCAGCTAAATTCTTAATATAGTAAAAAAATACTACTTGCTGGTCCATGGGGTCCTAAGAACAGTCCTGAGAATGTGTAGTACATAATTTAAAGAAAAACCCAAGTGATGGGAATTGCCCTGTACACCTGGACTGTCTGATCAAGACCCACATCCATTTGATCTGATCCACATCTGATCAAGACCCACAGGAGAGGGCACAGGTCAGTTAGGCACAATTTTGTCTCTTATTTCATTATATTCCCTCTCTGAGCTATTTTTTGAACTGTTCCTCTAAAATGCTGCTTCTGAATATTGTGTATAACTATTGTGTACAACTTTTTTTCCACAATAAAACATCCATTGTTGGAGCACAACAAGCCAATAGCTCCCAACAGAAACTCCCACCATGTATGGATATATGCATATATATTATATAAACATATATATTTATATTAACAATTTATTCTCTCCTATGAGTAGGAAATAACAAATTCAGACACAGGGGAAAGATGTTAAATTTTTTTTACTGCATTTCTTTTAAATATAGAGTGTGCCAGTTCAGCTCTCAGAAGCATTAACTGAAAGAACCCAAAAGGAACATAAACAAATTCAAGCACAAATATAAACAAATTCAGCACTCACAAAAAACTCCACAGTAGCCTGACTTCTATTTCCAAGTCAGGGTTGAAGAACTTAATATTTGAAAATTAATTTTTAGGCTCCTTTTATTTCCCTGTTTCTGTGTATATTATCTTAGGAATTTTGGGGATATTTTTGACAGTCAGAATGTGAGTTTTGTCATGATTTGTTGCTAGATACTACATAGAAAAGAAATACCAAAGGAAAACATTGAAACTATTGGAAAAGAATACAAAAAAATGAAAGAAAATCTATTACAGCTGCAAGGTAAAATAACAATAATTAAGGACCTAACTGCTGATTATATTACAGAGTTGTAATTGGTTTTTTGTATTGAATGCTTATGGCATGTACTTTGTTTCTGTAGTACCTATCCCCTCTATGGGGAAACACCAAATCTATTAAAGTAACACCAAAAAAAAAAGAAGTAGAAAAACTTATTATAAGCAAATTTCTCAGATGACCTAAAAAAAGCCTCATTATTTCCTAGCAAAATCAATAACAACTTCACACACTCTACCAGGAAGGTCCCAAAATTATCATGACTAAACTCAGAAGATCAGGTTCTTTAAATCTCTGAAAAAAAATCTGTTCTTTCTGTAGGATTTTCTGGCCTAGCTTTGAAAGAAAATCATTAGCAGACTTTTCAAAAAGGCAGTCTTCTACTGTAGCCTGCAATAGTCTTATGTTGGCTCCAAAAGGCATCTCCTGGCACTTGCTCTACTGCTGGTCTTGAGATTGTTATTTTTTTGAGTAGTTTAGTCAGCAAATTGTGTGCTGATTAATTTATAACAGTATACAAAAGAGATGGATCAAACCTTGACAGAGGAAACAGAGAGGCATATACATTAATGGGGAAGGGGACAAAATGCACTATGTGTTTTTCAATAGCAAATTGAAACTGGACAACCTGATGCTTTTCTGCTGTTTTTAATTAGAGAATGGGTTTGAGGTTTTGCTTATTTGGTTTTTCTAAGATATAAATGGGAGAGAGACTAAGAGAAAAATCCCTAAATGATTACTCTCTTTCGTGTTGCCCTTGACAACCTGGGCACTAAGTCCTGCCATAACTGATGCCAGCAGCTTCTGGTTACAATGCAGGCCGTGAGAAATGCAAAATCAGGGCAGAAATAAGTTCATTTTCTGCCTAGGACTGAACATGTGCAGATTTTCCAAGCCTGTTCTCCTGGCTTGGGATAGGAAGAGTTGTAACAAGTTGCAAGGAAAGGAAAGGGAGAGATGGAAAGTGTTTGTATGGACATTGTTACATGACATGCTGGAGATTTTATTGTGCAGTGGAGACATATTGCAGAGATGCTGTCTCACCTATTTAAAAAGGAATGGCTGAAAAGATATTCAAATCAACCACTGACTAATCCAGTGGTTTAGGAGACTGTTAGGAATCTCCCGGTGTTAGGAAGCTGGGATATAGGAAAGCCAAGTTCAGTTACTGTCTTGGCATGCAGTCACTTATGTGACCTTAGACAAATGAAGGAATTGCTCTCTGAAGTTCCTCATCTATTAAATGGTGCTAGAAGTACTTCCTGACTTAGTGGTAGATGTTGGGGGGAAAAATACATTAAAGTTTACAGTATGTTCATCTCCTGTTTTAAAGGGGTCTATGTGAGCATCATTCTTCCAGAAGCTGCCACTGGATTTAATGGAAATGGATAATTTCCAGTGAAAAATTGTTATTGAATTGATATAAACACTTAATGGACTGTGTATCATTTGATTCTAGCTGCTATATCTGGGGAAATTGGTTTATTATATTATTTGGTTTCTAAGTTTTTTACTACCTGCAACTTCAAGCCTTATATTGCTTAAACATTCTTTGACTTCTAGCGCTCCAGAAAACAAGTTTTTCTGCTGAGGAAGGATACCCTATCCATGCAGGAGAGGAATCCTGCTCGCCCAGCTAGGGCAGTTAGTGCTGAGGGACACAGCTGTTCAAAGAGTGCAGCTGCAAGGCTGAAATGGTGCCTTGCCCACTGCCATAGCTGGTGCCTCCCACACTCAAACTCAGTATATGAGACACAAGAGCTGGGGAGCTGTCAGCTCAGCACTCTCCTGGATTTTGTTC
Source organism: Anthoscopus minutus (assembly GCA_013399455.1). NCBI lineage: Eukaryota > Metazoa > Chordata > Aves > Passeriformes > Paridae > Anthoscopus > Anthoscopus minutus. The sequence goes on from VWYI01040586.1 coordinate 32,575, forward strand.
TAAAAACTTTACTACTGTTAAAAGGCCACAAGAAAGAAATGGAATTGGGACAAAATCAAAAGAGGGCAAGAAGAGGAAAACATCTCAGAACACTTTTCCATTAAAATGTACTCTTTGGGGAAAATGTCACTGCAGATAAAAATGCAGTGCATTGCTGAGCAGGTGTAAGTAATTTTGTCTAATTACTACAAATGGGTTTTCCATGTATGTGAACCATCTGGGATTACTGAGTGGTGAAAACATGTAGGGAGAAGGTAGATTTGGAGAAGGTGGAAAGAAATGCTTTTAATAGCTGATTACAGTGAGTACTCTGGGGTAACAGAGACATTGAAAATTATCTTTAGCAGTTTTATAAAAAGGAGTTATTTCAGAAAGATATTTGGAATAACCTTTAGGAGGCGAAGGAGAAAAAAGTAATATCTACAATGGTTTTATAAATCTCTAAGCATGAGAAATCCACTAAGGCCAGCAGAGGCATGGCAAGTCCCACGATCACCAATATTTCCAAGACGTTGCCTGGCTGTCATTAGGACAGCCTACTTAGGCTACATCAGAAATCAGCTTTTTTATGTTAAATGATTAGTGACAAAATTTAGTGGGGAAAAAAAAGAAAAAACTCTTTTTTCAGGAATTTGTTTTCGTGGAACTGAACTAGAGACATGGCAAAGGACCTTATGTGTTCTTGCAGACTTCTATGATTTAGCAGTTCCTCTTATTTTAGGAGGAAAACTCCATAAAGAAGGCCATAAGAGAGGGAATTGGCTGCCAGCAATCATACTGATAATTGCAGCTAGAGCAAGTATTATTCATATGAATCAGCTTTTGGGTGGTCCATCAGAAGCTGAAGGACCAAAACCATACAGTGATCAAGCAGGAGCCTGGTAACATTTATACCAAGAATTGAGGCAGTTCTGATTTCCTACAGAGGCTGGATGTTGGAGAAGTTAAAATTGAGAAACCCT
>VWYI01040588.1:3101-15597 GCA_013399455.1 Anthoscopus minutus
TAAAAGCAACCTCCCTCTTCAAGACCTTAAATAAAACTTTTAAGTGCTGCATTAACAACTGAAACCAATAATCTGAGGAACCATGCAATGCAGTGAATACTCAAGTTATAATTAAAGTCTACAAGACGTTCTGGATGAAAATAACTATTTACTATACTAATGCAGTAGATGTGAAAAGCGAAGAATGTGGCTAAAAGCTGGACTGAGTTGAGGGCTACATAGCAACTGTGCAATTCCCTGCAGGGCTGAATGCAGGACTGCAACTTCATCCAATCTTGCCTGGCAGCTAATCCAAAAGAAGGTGGGATGGAATATGGCAGAGTGGGAGGGCTGTGCTTTTACTGAGATCTTAACATGCTGAACATGCTTGTGAGAAGGCAGCAGCAGTTCACAGCAGATTTTTTACTCCATCTTCCCTTGACACTGCCCCTTTCAGGTATCTGCAAGATAACTATAATTAACTAAAAAAAGGCTGAGGCTGAATGTGTGGTCTTTTCCTCTGCTCTTTTTCTGTATTTTGGATTCTTCCAGCAATGATGCAGGCACTCTTCAGGTGAAGAAATATTTAGGGCACCTACTGCTTATTTCTTTATCTGTATGTGTGGGAAGTATATGCGTCCTTGAGGGAAATGAAGTTTCCTGAACTAGTTGCAGAAATTCATTGAACAGAGCAGTCATTGTTCTTCTATCTGGAGAGTATCCCTTCTTCTCCTGGGCTGCTGGTAGTTTATTCACTTCTCTCTGGAATGAGCCTAAAAAGAGAGTTGATACTTGCAGTATGGTTACGGTTGGTTGTATGATTTTTGGGGTGGGCTTTTGTGGGGAAGGGGAATATGAGATTTAGCACTTTCTTAAACATTGGAAAGATTTGAGGATGGAGTCGTGGCTGTTGGTGTTTTGCAAACCTCTGTTCACAGAGGTAACAAAGGGAGAGATTCTGGTTCACAGCAGAGGCTGAAGATTCTCACATTCATCTTGCCCTTGGTTTTTGTGCGATTGACAGTGCGTCCATCTACCCTGACTCTAGTGCCAGCAGGTAACTGCATAAGTCCTGACTGCTGCTGCTGTGCCAGATCATCCATGAACTGGCACACTATACAGGAAGAGGAACCCAATTACTGTACAAATAGGAAAGCAAATCAATTACGTTGTCTGGCTGCCGTAGCTCTAGGCAGTGTCTATTGCATGATGTATTGACATAATTTGGTTGATTTTTCTTCAGTTTCTTTCTTGAGGTATCTTTCAAGTTTCAGTGCTTGTTTTTTCTATAGTTACTGTGATTGTGCTTCTTGTCATAGAGATAATTTCTGTAGGTCAGCCATTACAGTGATGAGATGACTTGAGAATCCCATGGGGTAACTATTTTGTACAAGAAATGAATACTGCTCACACCCCCCAGCTGGTTACCTTAAATTTTTATTTTAGTTTAGTTTATTATGGTTTTTAGAACTTTCTAAGTTGAATGTTGCAATTGTCCTTACTGATTAAAGATACTGAAATTAGCAAGAAAGTGCCAGAGTTTTTTTAACACTCAAATCTATTGCCACTCAAGTAATGCATATGTGGTCATACTCTCTATCTTACTGCATTGCTGTTTATGGTTCCTAAGTCATGAAGTTCAGCCTTTACAAGAAAATACTTGCTCTCCTGAGAGATGGAAGCGACTTCATTGTTTTTCTGAATTGAAATTTAAGGACTTAGTGGAAAAGTATGCAAAATGATTGGTTTTCCATTGTCAAGGCACCAAAGAAACACAACATTTTTTTTTTGTGGATGGTGATACTTCTGCGTTGTCCTTTCTCTTGTCACAGTGAGGTACTAGCCTTTATATGTACTCTTTATTTTTGCACTTTGAAGTGATATACTTAGAAATTTGCTCTGAAGTTCTGTATTTGCAACACTGCCTTTTATGAGTAATAACTCTATGGTACTTACTGGAAAATCAGTTGGACAATAGAGGCAGAAATAATTACATCATAATTGATTTTTTGTACAATGCAAAATTTTAACACAAATATGTTTTCTTTTTGCAACAGGTTCTGAATGTAAATCTGTGACTGGACCTGTTAAATCATCACCTGAAATTAGTCTGAGATGGGAAAGCGGGCCTAGTGCTGTTGTACATTCCCTGCTAGCTGTAAAAAATGGGTTTCTTCAGTGTCATGTGGAGAACTTCAGTGCTGAATTTCTAACATCTTCTCTCACAAACATTCAGCATTTTCTAGAAGATGAAACTGTCGCAGAAGTGATGCCTATGAAGATAAAAGTTTCTAATGCAAGGATTAATTTAAAAGTATGTTAACAATGAGATACTTGACTGCTCTAAAAGAAAATTGTGTTCGTGTTTCTTTGATGATAAACTACTAATCTGGATACAGTTAACTTCAAAGAAACTGCTATCACACTCTGAAAGGTCTTTAGATAACACTAGAACAATTTTAAAATCCATAGATTTGGTTTAGCTCTGTCGTATGCCTGGAGGGGAATTATCTGCATGACCAAGCTATTTGTATGAATTAATATTTTAAAATTTTCCTCCTCTCCCAAATCTTTCTTGTAGAGTGACAGTGTCTGGTAATTTTATATGTAAGGTAGATCAAGCTTCTAGAGGCACAATGTAGGTTTTTCTGCTTGGGCTTTTTTGCTTAGAAAAGGATATGGATTTCTACAGTTTTACAAACCATGGATTTCAAAGGTTATTTTTATCTCCTAGTTGGAGGATAGTTCTTGCAATGAAAGTTCTGTACAAAGTAACGAAAAAGGTTATGGAATTCAAGTACAAACCACTTGAACACTGTTTCTAATAACCCAAATTTCATGTCCTGTTCTACCTAGAAACAGATACTAAAAACTGCAAGCATTTTTCAGCACCATATCTTTAAATATTAACAATAAAACATTAGGAAGACAGTACTGCTCAAGTCTCCTAGGGGACTTCCTTTCAGACATTTAAAGAAGATGGTGAGTTCTGTGCTGTACAGCCACTGAATATAAAGATAAGGACACCTTTTTGAGGGGTGTAGAAAAACAGAAAAACAAACAAACATAAAGATAATTATTACACTGCTTTGGACAGTAATAATCACCCATACAAACTTTGAACAAGGTGAGGATTGGAAGAGCAGCTTCAGTTGTACATCTGGGGCTAAGATCCAAGATCATTATTGATTGGAAAGGCAATTTTCTTGTGTTCTTCTCAAAATGCATGAGTATTCCTTCCCTTAGTGATACAGCCCTTCCATCCTCTGAGGATCTTTGGGCACTCTTTTAGAACTGTTCTTCCTCTACAGGATCAGCATAACAGAAGCACTTTATCTAAGAGCTGTGGATCTGTTTTTCTGATTTCAGTGGATCACGAACATGAATGCCTAAATGCAAATAACAGTCTTTACATATAGTCATTTGCATTTAAAACCAGGATTGTGCTGGTTTATTGGCAAGAAGGCAGACTTAAGCAAAATGTTCTCGAGAAAGCAGCTGCTTAAGATGGAGAATGTACAATAATAAACTGGCAACAAGATTCTACTTGGCAGCAAAAGCACTGAAGTGCTCACTCAGCAGCGCACATAAGTCATGGTGAAGTTACACATGATGGTTGACAAACTGCAAATTTGACATAGAGATGATTCATTTCTATAGGGTTGCGGGTTGCTGGGTATTCTAGAGTGAACTTATATGGTTCAAATGTGTGCTGCGTTGCCTATTCATTGCATATGTTCTTTTATTTTTTCCGCATGAGATTCAATGCAGGGTGTTTCATGGCAAGGGAGGAATTTAAAAAGGATTATTTTATTGTTTGCATTTTCTGCTGCAATCTCAATGCTATTTCAGGAAGCTTTGGAAGCTATATCTCAACAGCTTTTTTGGTACACTTTTACTGCTTATATCTATAGTTCCTGATTATACTGGCTGCGTTATTCTGTTTGACAGGGATAATGAATTATAAAGACTTCCTGGGGAGACCCCAAAGAAGTAATTTGTGAAGCTTCTCTTCTGTTAAATACAGTAGTATAACTAAACTGCAGCTAGTGTCATCCCAAACTAAATTCTGAAAAGACAAAATCTGCTCAAGAATGATGGCTGTACCCATTCAATCTTTAAGCAGTTCAAGGGAAAATCACATACTATATACCACAGGCTTCTTATCTGTGATTCAGAGAGCTCCTGAGCGAACAAGTCTTGAGTTGGAGTATAATCTTATTGAGATGTCTGTAAAAACACTTTTAAGTATTTTAGTTGGACTGTATATTGAATTCTGCAGACTTACTCCAGAGATAATTTTGAGCTTTTAATACAATCCCTAGGGAAAAAAACTGAGCCAAAGTTTAGTGGAGGTCCCATTAGAAAATTCTGCTCTGAAACATTCCCTTTCAAGTTTCATTAAATTCAAGTATGTTTAAATAAATGTCCTAGTTATCTATTTTGGTTTCCTTGTTAACTCATTTTTCATTATGTATAATTTTTAGGATGACAGTCCACGCGAAAATCTCAAGGCATCTGAGCTGGTACCCATAAAACTGCATATTGATATACTCTGGATAGAAAGAAATGATGATGGCACTTTTCTCATTAGAGGTTTGTATGTTCCTGCACCTTGATATCTCAATTCTGTAATCCTGGGTTTTTTTCCTTTGTAAATACGTGGGACTAATTACGAAAAGATAACTGATGATAATTTGTGTAAGCTGTGTTGCCATATGCCACAATTCTAAGTGTAGTCACAAAAAGGAAGATTACCTTTTTGAATAGTGTATTGGCTGTGAGAACCCACAGCTGAATCAACCTGGGAGAAATAAAATATACTTATAATAATGCTTATAATATCATCAGGATATGCTTCATCATATGTTTGTGCTTCATCATGATATGTTTAAGGTTCCTTTGTTGCTACAAAGCAAAGAAAAAAACTGGCTTTCTTTACAGATTATCAAGATGGTTACTGTCTGTGTTGTTTTGTGTTGCAGCTAGTAGTAGAAACTACTGTGAAACCATGATCCTGACTTCTTCCCTTGATGTACAACAATATATTTTAACAGATGTTATGGTGCACTTCAGTTACAAATGCTAGAAAGTTTCTTTAATGTCAAGTAATTAAAGTTATTTTCTAATTTAAAAACTTGATTCTGATTTACATTTAAAGACATCTCACTATGTCTTAAAATGTAAATGCAGTCTTCAGAGAGAACTGGAGACAGTATGTTAATAGCAATATTAATAGTTCTCAAATTTCTGATTATTCATAGTGCATATTCTGTGGTAATGATACAGTATAAAAACATGTTTATTTTCTTCAGGTTGGAAGTTATATATTGTTTCTTCCTCTAAAAGGGTATGAGTTTTAATCAAATTTTATTCTTAAAGTTGATTTGGAGAGGCAAATATCAATGTACTTAATATTAAAAGTATATTTGTTTTAGGTGGGTTTAATTTTGTACTGATAAGAATAAAGCTTAAAAAAAATTTGACAAAACCCCTGTACACTATTTCTGTAATGCAGACAATCAAAAAGTAAATGATGTGTCAAAGATGAATTCAAGCAGTACATTGCAGCAAGCAGTGGGATCTGTTGAACATAAAACACAGGACCAAGCCACACAAACTACTTGGGAAACAGGCAGACCTTCTGAATCAAGCAGGGATTCATCTGACTTCCTTAAAAATGAGGTATTAAGAATTCATTTTGACTTCACCTTGCCCCCCTAAAATTATTTTATAATCATTATTAATCATAATTTTAAGGCTATTTGGGGATAGGGTTTGTGATACATTTCTGTTTAGAAATCTGTTTGGGATGGAAAATATGGATTGTGGATATTATAGCTTGGTTCAGCAATTTAGTACTGCTTTCTAATTAGCATAATAATACACTGCACACTAATTCTTTTCCATTATGGCAGGAATTTTACAAGGGAGTTTTATTCTCCTCATCTTCATTAATCCTGTACCACACAACTGCCAGAGACAAGGGACTTGGCTGTTTGGTCAGACCCTTACTGATCTATCAGTCATACCCAGATTTTGAATAGTTGATGACAGAACCCACACGTTAATTTGGCTGCTTTTCTCACTGGGTAAGAATCTGTCCCTAGAGCTCAGAATCTTGGGTCATTTCCATTCTACTTTGGAATGGAAATGGCACAGCTGAAACATGGGCTAGCCCACCTTCTGAGCTAATAGCATCAGCTCTCTCCATGTTCTGCACTCGCTGAGAATCAGTTGCAAAGGACTCAGCCTCAGCAAAACTCTGCCCAGCAATGCATGGGAGCATTTGGTATTTCCAAAGTTACTGTCATGCAAAAAGTCATCAGTATGGAGTTCTACTAACAGCTTTCTTTTCTAACCTGATCATTTCAGCTTATTGAAGAAAATGAATGTCTCAAACAGGAACTAGCCAAAACCAAAATGGCTCTTGCTGAGGTCCAAATGGAAAAAGATGCCCTGCTTCATCGCATGAAGAAGATGAATGTTGATAACCAGTAGGACAGTGTTCTATTGGTGCAAAGCATCCTCATCATAACTGCAGGTGGTGGTGGCACATAAAATACTGTCTGCAAATCACTTGAAAATGTGATTATTTTTTTGCTTACAGACAAAGTTTTCTCATTACAAAAAAAAATGTTTGTGAGCCAGGTACTATTCTGAAATGATCATTAAACATTGTAACTTTTCTCAGTGCATTTTAAACTGAAATGAATTTGGAAAAATCTGTTTATACAGCACTTAATTTACTGAGGAAAAAATCATATCATCTACTTTTAATATTATCAAAGGAAATGTTATTTTTAAAATATTTTCTGAAAAGTGGATGGTTCAGCAATGAAAGAAGGTGCCTGGGTACATAACAGAGTGCGTGTACCATGCCTCACTAACAAGGTGTACCTCTCTTTCTAAGGTTATGTTGTTTGATTGTTGGCAGAAGATACCTTAAACAAGAGGTTACATATGCACTATGATGATACAGGCTAGATCCTCTAAAATAGTATAGCTACTGAAAATGAAAATACCAGCCCTAAACTGGCCCTACATTCAGTTACATTCAGTGTAACTTGCCCCGAGAGGATGATTTCAAGTATAATCCTCTGGTGCTATAGAGTTCCATATATCCTTTCCATATGCACTCCTAAAATAAAACAGTGAATGCTGGAGAATTTAAATAAGAGGGCATACTACTGGGCTTTCCTTCTGTGTGAAGGTCCACTGTATCTGTACAGTTGATGTAATTTAGACATTCACCCCTTATTTTTCCTTTCTCTGTGAAGAGGTTATAGCCTTGATGTAGGATCTGGCCCTTTGTGACAGGTGAAATTTGAACCATTTTGCATGCATGTCTGATTCCTGCACAACTCATCAGACATGCCCAAGGATTTGGTTCAGTGTATTGAAATAAGTAATGTCAGTGCTTGTGAGGGGAAAAAAATCCTACTGGGATTCATGAATTGTATATTGCTTTTTTTTTGATAAAAAAAGCTGTAGAGAGTCACTTAATTACCCAATGAAATTGTGAGATTACATGAAATGTAATTATACAGTTTAAGTTATGGGTGATTTGTACAAATTGAACAATAATTTTCAGCTAAAAACTGGTACAGATGAAAAAGTAAAAAAGCACAACACTGTAAAATAGAGACTATAAGGGTGTGCTTCTAAACAATTTAGGAAACAACATACAAAACCATACATGCCTGTAAGAGATTGTCTTTGCTGGAAGTAAAACTGACAGAATAATTTAACTAGTGACCTTGAATCTGACAAATGAAAATCTTTTAATTGCTACCACAATTGTTTCTGCTCCATGGGATGTTGGAGGGAAGTTCTGTTTGTAGATAAGCAAACAAATCTCAAGAAGTATTTAGTATCCTGTGGTTTTGACTCTGCACATTCAGGTGGTCCAAACAGTTTTAATTAAAATGGTTTTCATTAAAACTTTTGAGGACACATAATTTGCACTGCTGGAGATAGTTATTGAAAGTGTGTAGATTTTAATCAAGAACTCTGGAAGAACTCATTCAGGCAATATTTTAAAGCCTGCCATATGAAATCCTAGTTGAAACTTCTTAATGCCCATGGAAATTTTTATTTTATTATTCCAAATTAGATGAAAAAGTATTCATACAATGTTTCTGTTAGAGAAACAAAATATTTGTATTTGAATAGTTATATAAGACAACACAGTATTAAATGAGTGGTGCAATTTCACATAAATATAATGTCAGATTCAGGGGAGGAGTTCTCCTTTGGTTTAACTCTGTTTGGTACTATTAAAATAATTCTTATTGCCAAGATCTAGTTGGAATTATTCTGAAGAAGGAATGTATAGAGTGCTTAGTAGCATGTTGCTAGAATATTACATTGAGAATTATCTAATTTTTGAAAAGAAATAAATAGCAATATCAAATGCCTGGGGGTTTTTTTACTGCATAAACTAAAACTTACTTTTTTAGAGAAAAAACAATTGCAAACCAAATCCAAAATAACAGCCCAAACCAGCTCTTCTCAGTACAGTTGTTGAAATTCAGGGTATCACTTCCTAACACTTCATTATAGCTGAATACATTTCCACTTCATGGCTGTTGAACAGTAATGAACATCACCAGTGGACAGTTCAGAGGAGATGCATGTGCTTGGTTGTGAGCTTGACAATACTGAGAGTGATAGTACTGTGTCATTCTGAAATGTGTTTTGCTTTTGAAAACAACTGCAGAGGGAGACTTAAATAATTTATTAATGTTTGAAAGTACAAAGTTAAACTAATCTCTAATAGATTATACCAAACATAGTTGCAAAAAGCCTCAGAATTAAAAAAAAAGGCTTAATTCATCCTCAAGGCTCTGCTGGTGTTCATAACCTCCTAGACAGGAAGCTTATACTACCAGTAGAGCCTCTTGCTTTTATTCTGCAAAGATCTAAATGGAAGATAGTTTGGAGGACTTCATACTATGTAGAAAACTGACTCCAGAAGTCTAATAGGAAAACTGTTGCCATGTTTTGTTTTACATTTTCTGTGGAAATTTAAACTGATCTACAGTTTAGCTTAAACACTCTTCATCTTGTTTAGAAATGCTGGTTTAATGTCTAATGAATCTTTCACACCAGCTCACCTGAAAGAGGCTGTGCCCTTTCCCAGGTTTGGTAACTGAATCTTTCTGGCATGTGCTGTTCCAGTTCTCACTGCAACTCTAACTTTGTTGGTAAGCACTAGTTTTAAATCCAAATTCTGTGGCCTTACAGTATTACTTATATAAGGCCTGGTGAAGATGGAGTTTTGTAGAGGTCATAACTGCTTGGGCCCCTTCTGCCTAAGTCCTTTATTTCCCAGTTCCTTTAGCCATGTCTGTTTGTACAGTCTTACTTAGGAAAATATTTGGGAGTCTTAATTTGGGACCACAAGTGATCTCTAAAGGACAGCTGGTAGCTGCAGAAAACTTCTATGTCTGCCATGATAATGGTTATCTTTATTCAAAATAATTTTGTAATAAATGTAAGGATACAGTGATAATAAAGGTAAAGACTTGTATCAAGCATCTACAATTCCAAGAGTACCAAATGTAAGTAAGTATTGCAGAAGCAAACTCCCTGCAGTGACCAGATTCCAGGTAAGTAAGGTTGGACACAAGGGTTTCTATATAAAATAATGTGCTCACATTGGTCTAGTTCTTAAAACATTCATCACAAAGTACTTCAAGTGGATTTTCAGCTCACTGTTGTCATCTGCTCATTTTAGAGAGTACATCAGATTCCAGTTCAGCTGTTGGTATAAGTAAATGTCTTTTGCTCTACTGTAGGAACAGAACATCACCTCTCTGGTATATTAAGCAGCAATGACATTGTGGGTATTTGCTGTGAAATCCACTAATTCACTCCTCCCAGTAGAGAAATGAGTTTTTTGACAGCCTCACAATACAACCTTATCTTTTTTTAATTCCAACCCATGGCACTTCATTTCTGCTGACTGGCTTTTAAATCACAGCCCCATTTCCTGTGCCTCATTGTGAAGCCAGTGCAGGCTTTGTAGTGCTGAAGCACAGCTCCCAGGGGTGCAGCACCAAGCAGCGTGCTCAGCTCGCTCTGCTGAGTTCTCTAGCAGTGACCTCCTCATCTTAGTAACAACAGGAAACCTGAGAGCACAAGCAGCACAAAGATCGTGCTAACCAGCATTAAGGGATGCAAAACTTTGATAGGAATAGTGGTCTTTGCTGGAGGAACAAAGCTTTGTTTCTCAATAAAATCGGGAAAAAGCATAAAGATTGCCGGTGGATAAAAGCTGTGTAGTTGCAGTTGTTTACAGTTTTAGGTATCTTTAGCATGCTTATATAAAAACTTAAAATTTTTCTGATTTTAAAGTTTATGGAAGATTTTTGGAACACTTTTATATTTCAAGAACTTTTTTGCAACTCTCAACTTCTCAAAGACTATAGAATGTCTTGCAATTATCTGTCATGCTGCTTGCTAGCTGAAACAAGTTGCAGGAATTAAATCTTCAAAAATCGACTAAATTCTTGGTATCCTGTGTTCTCTCCCAAAATAAGGGGTAACTTCTGCATCCCAAAGAGATGAATCTTTCATATTGCCACCTAATTAAATGGGTAGATAATAACTTTTTTAAAAGGTCATTTTTTTGGCTTTGTCCTGCCATTGCCCAAGCTACTCCTAAGCAGTTATATTAGAGTATTTGTGTTTTATTATTCCTTCACTATCTCCTGCCTTTCTTTTTGTTGCCATCACTCATTTTAGTATGAGTGGAAGTGAAATATTCCTAAATATTTCCTAAAGCTTTCTGCCATGTAATCTCAGTATTAAATCTTAATGTTGTCTTAACAATCTCTGAGAGCATTGTTCTGGAAGTAAAAATAAGATGTATTTATGCTCTATCTTGTTTGAGAGTAAGATGGCAGTGTGTGGAGCACAATGCCTGAACTGGTTAATGCAGTTTTTCTAGCACAGAGTCTATTTGAAACCACCATGATTTGAGTTAGATAATTGGTAAATATTTTAAACATTTGACAGAGACATGGACAAATGAGCGCTTCGGAAGTGGTAGTCTGAGTGCTGAAGAAAGACGCAACCTCTTCACCACTTACATGTGGAACAAATCTGAAAATCTCATTCCACCAGCACCACGGAAGCTGCAACTGCCAGAAACCACTTCTGTCCGTGTAATCATATTGTTGTAGTAACGTGGAGTTTTTGAGCCCTGGAAAACGCTTCAGCAGTGCGAATTGCCACGTTGCAGCCCATGACGGTGAATGTGTTGCCGGCAGGAAGAGCCGCGCTCAGCGGCTGATGTTCCGGCGGAGGCGGTGCGGAGCGGAGCGGCGCCGCCAGGGAGCGCAGCGGGGGCCATGCCGGGGGACGGGCGGGACCACACCGGGAAGGGTCACCGGAGCCTGGAGCTCCCATCAGCTTCTGAGGCTCCGTTTCATAACGTTGCTGGAAATAGGGGGTTGCTGGCTCGTTTTTTTTCAAATTTAGACAGCTTGGCTTTGTTTCTACTGCCTTGTTTATGACATATGTTTTCCTCTTTAAGTAAATCACATGAACTGCCTGAACAGAGTCAGAAGATTTTCTTCCCCCTTTTTGCTTTAAATAAATTTTAAAAAAATATTTTTCCACATAATTTCCCTTTTATGGTAAGATTTTTTTACCATATTTGTTGTGCTTCATCGTTATCTCTTAAAAGTGTAGAATAAATTTTTCTGGTTTTTCTATCATTGTATAGATCAAAAGCTCCACCTTGATATCAACAATTTATTTGTTCAATTTCCTTGCTAAATAGAAAAACCCCTTGTTTTTAATAAAAGGAGCATGTAGAGAGGTTTCCTATATTTCTGTGGGAATAACCAAATGTAATCCTTTACAAATGCTTACCTTACCCACCTTCGCCAGATGGTAATCTAACATGACAGTTTCTATTAACACTATAGAGTGTGGTAAATGATCTGGAGTTATTTCTTTTTATATCCTGTTTGGTTATTCAAAAACTTACAGGCAGAATGACTAAGCAGAGAGAAAAACAATTTATATAAAATTTACTGTAGGAATGGGGTTGCTTTATTTTTGTCAAATAGAGAAAATAGCATAGAAAGCAGCTGTCTCTTCATTCCTCTGGAATCTTCTCCGTCCACTTATTTTTAATTTTTTCTAACAAGAGGTTGCAACTCAGGACATGAGGTTGCAACTCAGGATAGGTACAATGGAGAGTTTTTTAAGATGTCATCCTGCAGTACCACATACAAACATGTTGTACAACATGACAATATACTGGACACCAGCACAATCACAGCTGCTTACCCGAACTGAGTTTGATGTAGAAATGAAGCATCTCTGCTCAAACTTAGCAGGAAGTCTCCTGAAAAATTACTTCCTTCTAAATATGAGATTTGCTACTGCTGCAGTATTTGCTAAAAAATACCATATCTATTTACAGACTTTTTGGGTTTGTATGTGTGTGTAGATATGCATGCATATATATATATATATATATATATATATATATATG
>VWYI01040588.1:15610-38710 GCA_013399455.1 Anthoscopus minutus
ATATATATATATATATATATATATATATATATATTTGAAAGCATTTATACCACAGCTTTCTTAAAGAATTACAAAAAAATGTCACCCCCAGCATTTCATTTCCTATCCAGAAGTAATGCAAGAAATATGGAAAGTTGCAAACAGTCATTGAGAAATTCTTTAAAGCGATATCAGAGCTATTTGCTTTAACTGGGTCTTAAATCCTTCCAAATCAGCAGGCAATGTAACTCATGGAAACTACAAGTTGAATTTCAAACTCATGCTCATCTGAAGATATATCTGAGAGGGGTCATGACATGAATGCTGTTCTTAAACCTTCCTTTGCAATTATCAGAAGCATTTTCAGCTTATGCAACAGGAAAGAATTCCTTCAAAGTCATAATGCTAAGAAGATTTAAAAGCCTCCTTGAAACGGGACTTGACAAAATACTTCAACAGGCAAAGGCAACCTAGAGTTAATCGCTTTTGCCTTTTCATTATGCAAAACATGTTTCTTATTTAGCTACTGTAAGTCGAGGAGGAAAAAGGGAGAGTGTTTGAAATAAGCATAGGGAAAACAATTCACTAGAACAAATTCTGAGCACCTTATTCATGAAAACGTGTTCTTATGTGGCTGAACAGCTGTCATCTTTACTGTCAGTATGGCTGCCTTTAAATCCACAGCTGCTGGAATCAAAAGGAATATTTTTACTTAGTAGCAAATAGTAATGTATAGGCAGTAACAGATTTAATTTTTTCTTCTCTATTTGGTGATAAAACTCATATATAGAGCAACATCATACTGAATGTGTTAGCTGGATATTAATGGACAAACATTGTCATAATCTTCCCCTTTGCTGATGTCCTTTCACTTTAGGGACCCTTGGAAACTTCTTATGCCAACCAGGAGACCCTACATCAAGTGGGATTTATGAATAACAGGAAAATTAGGTATCAGACAGTCAGTATCCAATCTCACTCACTCTACCATTCCTGATATCCACTGGAAACAGGCCTGCCAGAAGAATCTGAGCCTTAAACACTGGAGGTGGTTACTGTGAGAACTTAATTGAAGCTGTGTGCAACTAAGAAAGGATAAGGCAGAGCTGTAGCACAAACATGTCCTCTGCATTATGTACATTTTCACTACAACCATCCTAACAGGGACGTGAGAAAGACAGGGTAGTATCATAAAAGGAAGTAGAAAAGAGAGACTGAGAATTTCTGTGAAAGGAAATTTAAATATTGCAGCAAGAGAGAAAGGCACAATAAACAGACAAGCTGAATATGAATTAAATCAGGTACTATGAATGTTTAGTTACTGTATAGACAATGTGCATTAGATCACATACATTACAAAATGTATCAAAATATTCAAAATAATTGGAAAATATGACTTGATATCAAAACAATCCTACCAGAAAAAAAAGAAATTGACTTGGCTTGCAGAGCAAATCTGAACTGTTGTTTCCTTGCTCAAACAGTGGTGGTGGTGAGATGTTTCAGTTTCTCCTCACAGGAAACAAGTGATAGGACAAGAGGAAACTGCCTCAAGTTCCACTAGGGGAGGCTTAGGTTGGACATTAAAAAAACTTTTTAGACTAAAAGGGTTGTCAAGCACTGGAACAGTCTAGCCAGGAAAGTGGTGGAGTCACCATCCCTGAAGGTATTTTAAAGGTGTGTAGATGTAACACTTAATGGACACAGTGCAGTGGTGGACTTGGCAGTGATGGGGCAATGGCTGGATGACCCTAAAGGTCTTTTAAAAACTTCGGTGAAAGATTTCTGTGAAAAGGGATTGGGCTAATGCAGGGTAGTGTCTTCACTGGGATAGTGCTGAGAAAAGCAGTAGTTTGATGAAATACTAACATAAAACTGGGCAATTCCATATTTTGATGTTTCAAATTTAAAAATGTTTTACTGTATCTTCAATATAGAAAGGAATGTTGTGATAAGACAGTAGTGTCATAGAAGCTCATTAATTTGCCATTACAGTGTCTATTTTCATAAAACTACAGCGTGTGGTAGGTCCAGAGGTGTAAAAAGAGGAAACAAATGTAAGAAAACAGCGGTTACCAGACTTATGTGACTTCAGAATCTTCCTACTTGAATTATTCATCCTACTTTAGTTATTCACCCAGCTTTATTGGAGGTGGATCTTTTAAGCTCCAATTTGTTGTATGCTTAATGATTTGATTAAAGATTACTTTGCATTAATTCTTGCGTATTTTTCTAGGATTATGCCAGCCTATTTGCATATCCATAGCAGAGCATGTCTCTGTACTTTCTATTCTCTTAACAGAATATGGAAATAGAACTTCTATCATAAATAGCTGCACCAGTTTTCATCCAATGTGAAAGAATGCAAAGATTAATTCCTAGATCTGTTTTTCTGAATCAACTCCAGTTAGAAGAGTTGCAGATATGCTGATATTCCTGTAATCCTCTCTGCTACCTCTGCTACTGATGCTCTGGGGTAGGTCACTATGGTATTATGTTCTTGAAACATTAATCTTACATGGAATAATTTTTTGTGCATGGTTCTTCCTTTGAGATCTTTGCTTTTACTTAGCTGCTGAAATAAAATCAGAGCTTTTTGCCTGGGGTTGATAGTCACCTTCAGTTCAGATGACTAAATGTAAATCAAATTAATTGGCTGGCTTAGCCATAGACTTCACCAATTATTTCTTTAGACCCAAACCTATTGTATAGTTAGAAGGCTCAGAATGAGGGAGTTGCACATCAGCAAACAAATTACTCATGTTAATATTTTCCTCTGTAATCCAGTTACACAAGAGGTAATTGAGATTAAGAAATTCACTGCATAACCGTGTCCTCATGCAAAAAGCAATAACTTTCTTCCCTAGGCAGTGCAGGACTAGCTGTCTGATTTTAATAAACACTCTAGAATGTTGTTTTGTGGGGCTTGAAGGAGCAATTAAGAATGAAGAACCTTTTTACTGTTGGGCTAACTAAATAAAATATGTTGGGGCCCTAATCTCGTGCTAGGAGCAAAATAGCAGCTTCACAAAATCACCATTTTTGACAAATTTGATACTGTTTTTTTTGAAAGACAGCAGCAGTACCCTTAAGACCAGAATAACTGTGTGGTTTCATATGTACTGTACAAAACCACAGTAAACACTGTGCTGTGTATTTTAATTTACTTAAGATACATTAAACTACATTCATACACAGAGATAAAACAGATTAGCAAGATGATGAGCAAAGCTTACATACCTGTTATTTGTGCTGTGTTGCTATCAGTGTGCACACATGCAGGTCCATGCTAAAGTGCCATTTCTCAGAATAAAAGCACACATTTGAAATACAAAGCAACCCCAAGCCTGTTCTAAATTAAAATATTTGAATAAAAACAACACATTAACTTGGTTTAAGTCTGTCCCCTGACCACTGTGATTCCTAAATTCTTCTTTAGGAAAAAGAATTCTTTTATATTTACCTTTTCCAAATCATTTATTTTATATACTTCTCCCTATGGTTATAATTCTTTTAAAGCTGAAGTGGCCTAGTCTATTTAGGCTTTACAAAGACTGTACATACTATACATATAGCCTTTCACCTTGTTATAGCCCTTCACCTCTACTGCACCTTGCTTAGTTCTGATATAATGTTTTTGAGACAGGACAAACTCAGTGGTTTTATACACGAACATATTGATTTTCATTTCCTTTCCTGATAATTCCCAACAATTGTGTTTGTCATTTTGATTACCATATAGCATTACATGGACATTTTTATAGACCATTTTATATCTTTATTTTATATGGAGATGTAACTGCAATTTTGGAATTGTAAAAGGGGGATTCAAAATATCCCTCTGCTAAAGAATTATTCCTTTCTTTTGTCAATGTTGAGTTACATCTTCTGTTTTACTGTCTAGAACAATGTACTCTTCCATACTCAGTTTTAGTCGAAGCTATCCTGAAACCTGTTGTTTTGCTACTTTATTTCACTTATTCTCTTCAGAGGCTCTTTATGAACCTGTTGGACAGTGCAGGTCCTAGGAGAGACCTCTATACAGCTGTGCTGACAACCTCTCATGAATGTGAAAACTGGCCATTTTTCCCTTCTACTTTCCTTCCTTTAACCAATTGTCCATTCACAAGAGAACTGTCCCTCTTAATAATAATTTGCTTTCTTTTAAAGTATTCATTAAGGACCGTGTCAAAAGCTTTTTGGAAAGCCAAATACAACCTATTGATTGACTTGCAATTTTCTATATCCTTATTTATTCCTCCCAAGAATTCCTATAGAGACATGAGACACGCCTTGCTTCTCCAAAAGCTGTACTGAATCTTCACTGTGGTATGCAGCCAGGTGTCTACTAATTTTCCAAGCATACAAATCATCTCAGTAGTTCTCCAGGTCCCCTTCAAACCCCTTAGGAGTTACCAGGATCACATTTGCCACCTTCCACGCATCCAGTACCAAGGCCTATTGAAACAATAGCTCACACGTCATCATTTTAATTTCGTGACTGTTAGATCTGAGGTTCTTCAGACTCTTTGGGGAATTGAATCTGGTCCAGCCAAGTTATTTTTATTTATTGATTTGTTTCAACAAAGCCTGTGCTTATGGGACTGTAACTTCATGTAACACCTTGGACTTAGCCTGTGAAGAAAGGCCCTGGTAGTTGAAATGTCAGCTACTTTTTCACCACAAATTGTTCTATCCACTGGAAAAAAAACTGGCCAGACCAAGAATTCAGTGCAAAGTTAGTAATCTGCATAATTAATGTTAAGAATAAGCATCAAAGCTAAAACTTGTAAGGATTTGGTAAATTAAAGCCAGTAAGAGAATCAGTGGAAGACTGTACATTTGACAATGCTATACTGAGAAAAAAAGAATGCTGTATTCATTTGGTTCCAGGTTAATTCCCACTGCAACATTAATCAAAAATCTATCTTTGTCATGTATTTCTCCTTCGAAACTTCAAAAACATTCTGTCTTGTCGGCCATTACCACATGTCTGCACAAATACAAATATACCTAAAGAATGCACCATGTATGAGTGTTCACTCAACTATTTGTATCAGTTCTGAGGAGTGATTTACCACTATGTATGCACATAGGATAGTTACTATTAGAAGAGACAAAACTAGAATAGACCCCCTAACAGAACACTTCTAACTATGTTATTGCCTTACAGTGCACCAGCCCCCCATGGTGCTTTCCTAGATGTTACTGATGGAGAGCAAGGATAACACTTGCACACAACTCTACCAGCTGTCTGTACTTGCAGTCCCTTGTCACTTGTACGTTTCAGCTGAGACTTCTCTATGATCCTTCTTTCAGGCAGTCAAAATCTGATGTGTAGGCAATGTTGTACATATCCTCAAGGGAAGATAAGAAGAAAATATTTTATAGGCCAAAAAAGTTTGCAATATCTCAAAGGTAGGAATTGTTTTTTATGCAATAAGCTGTCTACTAAGTAAAGGCAAAGCTTTAATACTGTACTGTATCTGTCAGCATACACTGGATTGGGGCATCTAATCAGCATGCTGCTCTTACTGACTTGTATCCACATTTGATTGTGCATTTCTCTCTAATGCATGAAAAACAGTCTCAGGCTTATTTTGATAGCACACTGATGTAAACCTAACACACAGCAGAAGGATTCGATGAATAATCATACTGCTAATCCCGCCTGCTGTCACACAAGAAATACATGTAAAGATATGTATAGATATCCTAGTTAACCTTAGCATCTGCCATCAGAGCAAAATCACAATTGCACTGGAAATGGCCTGGCAGACAGATTTGACTTTCTGTCAGTACTATCCTATGCCCATATTCTGGAGGTTTGGCTCTTCAGCACTGACACAGCCTGCAGTCTGTGTGTCCTTGACACTTTCCAGCAGTGGGATGTTTCAGCCCTGTGGGGAATGCAGCACACTTCCCATGGTATATTCAGATGACTCTGTAGGTTAGTGGCTGCGAGACAGAATCACAGTTTAATTTCTTGCTCTTCTTTAATGTGTTCAGAGCCCCATAAGAATGATGTCATGGGGTCACTGCAAATGCTGAGACAGTGACTTGCTGTTGTGCAACATCACCAAGGGACCAGTTTTCCATTCTTTTCCCCTGCAAATTTCCAACATGCTTGAAAGGAAGTAAATGTTTATAGAAAATGGGATCTGGTCAAAATTGTTTGGTCAGAGACAGGACTGTTGTGGATAAGTTGTCAAAAATGGCTTTTTCCTCACATGTTACTTCAGCTTCTACTTAATCGTGTGAGTCTAAGAATCTGTGCAGTCTTTTAAGACCAGAGAACTCTTGGTGTTTTTACATCCCTCGTGAGTTAGTTTTAGCACCTTCAGTTTCTATAATTTTCTTTTACAGTGGGGGAGGATGCAAGTCCTTTTGCATATTTCAGTGGTGAGAGCTAAACTGAGCATCATGTGAGTATTATGGTGTGTCCCAGTTTTCCAAACCAGGACCATGTCCACTGTGCCATCTACCTGCTGAGCCTATCCCTGAGGAGGGCTGACCTGCATCCGTGTTCCACCTTGGCAGGGAACCAGGACAGGATAGCAATCACACCTGGCCTCAAGAGCTCATGGCTTGAAACTCAGTTTCTTTTTTATGCTACAGATATACACTCTAAAAAGCAAAACACATTATCAAGACCGAAAAACACTTGCCACCCAACACTTGCATGAAAATTACTGCTTTCTCTTGGGCAGCAGTCACAAAAATTAGAATAATAATCAGGCCTATTTAATGCTAATTTATTTTCTGCTGTCAAAAAGGGCTGATGGTTTATTCTAGCATTTTGTACTCTGCCTTAGAATACCCCTCAGAATTTGTAATTGGGATCTTAGGCCTTCCCTATATCTTTACGTGAGAGAATTGATAATACATAGTCCTGAAATTTGATGTCAATATGTTTGCTATTCTACACAACTATTTTTTTCATACATGGATTTAGTGTTTTCTCCAATACCTGCAACTCAGTTTTTCATACTGAGTCTGCTTGAGTTTTCATACATGTCTGCTTGAAAAGAGAGAGGGAAAAGTCATAGAATGTTAGAAAACATCAATTTAATTTGCCTTTAATTCATGGAGGCTGAAGGAGGAAGAAATGAAGAAGTTGTCACCTTGATACGAGAACAAAGCCGAGTGATAGCTGCATTGTAAAAACATTAAGGAAACTCCCTGCTTTTTGGAGTCACTTCTCATCCTTTCAAATGACGAACCAGTTAAAGGTTCTAGGCAGGCTAAGTGCTCTCTCTGGTATTTTAGAAAATGGAAGAAAACAGAAGGTAAAGCATATGTTGTGTTGAGAGAATTTTGAGATTGAAGATGTGATGCCACTTAAACACTGACAGCTGCAGTGGTCATAACTTAAAACTATCTTCACAGATACTAAAATCATAGAATGAAAATTCTGATATGATATGGAACATCACTGCTCAAAAAGCATACAACGTTTTGAAAGATCTCTGCTGTTTTACAAATTCTCTTTCTCATCTGTAACTACTGCAAATTATACAGCTATGTTTCTACATTCTATGTCTAATTGACTTATTTATCATATATACAACTTTAAACATTCCACAGTGTTGTCCTGATATTACCGGGAGCAAAAAATCTAAGACATTTAAAAACACAAAAGAGTCTACTTAATCTAATGAATGCTTTGACCATCTACACTCAAGTCAGTCTAGACACTGTTTCTCTTACAAGAGTCCACTGTCCAATTTAATCTCTGGAAACAGACCAGCCCATGTTCTTGATTTTTCACTTCAGTAGCCATTAGAATTTATCCACGTTTAACCCTTCCATTAAATAGTGCTACTTGCATTCCTTTTTACTTTTCAAATTTTTAGAATTACTCTGTTCTGCCCTATTTGTTAATGAAACAAAATCTTCTGTTTGGCCTCGGTTTTTTTTTTGGGCACTAGGCTATGGGCTTACTGGGGTTCTGAGCTTTGCTACTTCCATAAAATCTTTCTGAATTTGCTGTCTACTGCATGCATCTGCTCCACTGACATTTCTATGCTGATTCTCCATGCTGTGCTTCAACAGCTTTCTGGACATCATTTCAATTAGAGCACAGTCCTGAGATTTTATTTTCCCTAGAAGAATTATGTAACGTTTATACTGAGTCATATTTGCCATCTGCTGATCCAAGCACATAAACAATACAAATTCTTGAAAACCTGAGATTTTCCTTAGTATCTGCTTTTAATCTAGTTTTTACAAATGTGCAGGTTTATGCACAGATCCCTGCCTTATGATTAGCTCTTCACCTAATACTGGCACCTCTTCAGAGGCTCTCAGCAAACTTGAAGGAATCTCCTCATGCAGAGCATGCAGAGGATACATGGGAGAAAGTGTTCATCAGGCAATGCGCATGATTGTGTACAAAATCAAATGCAAAGAGAGGAATACAAGGAAATTATGGCAACCTCAACAAGAATTCAGAATGTAGGGATGCTCTTAGTTTATGGCTAACTTCCTTGGAACTAGTTAATATTTAAGTGTCTGGCAACAAGATTCAACTTTGGAGTCCGGCTTTAAATTACATTTCTCCAGTGTGACTCTGCTGTGACTAAAGACTTAAACATGAATCTTAATTCATGTGATTATACATTTATATATTCAAACCACAATGAAACACTTGTGATCACAGAATCAGGCCTTAAAATTGCTATTTATATCAGACTCTTTCAATAAGAAAAGCTGTTAGAGTCCTTAATAATTTTATGCATGTGTTCAGTTCTGTGTCCTGCTGACAATATTGAAGAAGACATCATTTTACACCCTGAAAATGACAAAATATGTAAATTACACTTTCTAGATAAAATATACTGTTTTGTTTCTGTGGATGACTTTATTGAAATGATAAGTCTCCATAAGGGTTGTTTTTTTATTTGTAAGAGTAAATCAGATCCCAAAATGAAATTTCTAACCATTTTTAAGATATTAAAATTGCTCAATTAGCTAAGAGAAACACAAAAACATCTGTAGAACTGTTACTGATAGGAACTAAGGCAAATCATTTGTGAAATCAACAAAGATCTTTCCACTGCCTTAAATGTACCACAGGTTTTGTGTAAAAAACACTCTGAAAACATAATATTAGAATCCTGCCTAACACAATGTTATTTTGCCATTGCTCCCACTGCTTCTTGTGTTCACAAGAGGAGAGCGGGAACACATGGGAGAGTGCCACAGATCCCAGCAGGGGAACAGTAAGGGATCATAACTTATTTGCCTATGGTCCTACCTACACCAATTACTAAACTACAGCAGGAACACGGGGCTATAATTTAGTTCTCACATATGCATCTCACACAGCATCAAACGGTGCATTTGTCAAGGATGTGCGTACGAGCTGGCCAGCACTGAGTATTTTCAACATTACTTGAAAGAACCCAAAATCCAATGAGGAACGATTATTTTCGGCGCCCGGAAAACTCACACAATTTGAAAGGTCTGTGTAACAGAACCGGGAGTTCCAGAAGGGCTGACTGGATTTGATACCAAATATATTCAGTTATACCTCCTATCCTCGGAAAGAGAAGCCGCGACCCTGGCTTGCGGCAGGTGCTGGCAGTCCCGCCTGCCCGATTCGCTCCTGACCTCGGCGGGGCCGGGTTTTCCCATCTGCCTGCCCGGCTCTCGCAGCGGGGCCGGCGCTGGGGCCGGCGCTGTCCGTGCGGAGCTCCCGCCGCGCCCCCGGTTGGGCAGGGGCCGCCTCGCACACACGCGCGCATTGTCACCGGGGCCCCTCGCCCCGCCCGCACCTGCTGACAGCTCGCCCGGCGCAAGGGTGCGTGTTCCTCGCCGCCCGCCGCAGGNGGGGGCACGGCAGCCGCGAGGCCGGGGCAGCGCCGGGCAGGGTGCAGGGGCCGCCGCGCCTGGGCAGCCACTGGGAGCGCGCCCGCCGCGTCTCCTCAGCAACGGGCCTGGCACGGCAGGGCTGCACCTCCTCCCTTCCTCCCTCCCTCCGCCCCCTCCTCCCCGCTTCCGTCCGTCCGTCCGTCCATCCATCTGTCCATCTGTCCATCTGTGAGGGTCGCTATCCCCGCCGGCCCGTCCAGCCACAGGGGCCGAGGCTGCCAGCTCCCCCCGCCCAATCCTCCCGGCCGGGGCTGTGTGTGCATGAGAAGGGGGGAGGTTTTTATTGGCCTCGTCCTCCCTCTTTCCCTGCCTCCCCCCTTCTTCCACACTCCACCCAGAAATGATCCAGTGAAACTAGGAGGAGGTGATTCTCCTCCTCCCTCCTGCTGCTGCTCCTGCTGGTCTGGAAGGGACTGCAGGAATCTCTGCTGTGCTCTGCTCTGAGGCAGGGTCTGGGGAGGGGAGCCCGTTCTGTGGAGGGAGGGGGCCGCTGTGGCCCGGGGTGCAGCTCTCCCGTGGGGGGCTCCGTGGTTCCCGACCATGGGGAAGGACCAGGAACTGCTGGAAGCCGCTCGCACTGGGAATGTGGCTCTGGTGGAGAAACTCCTCTCTGGGAGGAAAGGAGGGATCCTGGGCAGTGGATCTGGAGCTATTCCCTTATCCAGCTTATTGAGGTAGGGACATCTTTCCCCATCAAATGCTGGGGGTATTAACCTGTTCTTCCCTATCATCATTATCATTGCTTCTCTCATCTTCATTTCCATTCCCGCATCCTTCATAGTAACAATAAATCGTTCACTCTCTCGCCAAGTACAAGCATGCCAGGGTTTAAAGTCACAGGCAGTCATTTTATTAATGTAGTGGTACTGAATTTCCTTCCTTCAATGTGTCTGTAGGGTCCTTGTTCATTCTGTTACTAGCTGTGGTGCAGAACTTATGTTTTGACTGCTGGGCTAATACATACAATGTATTAATTACCCTTCCTTTGATATTTCCATCTTCAAATTGCTACTTTAATCACAGATGAAGTGTTTATCACAGACAAGGCATTGCATTGTGGAATTCTGTGTAAAAAGACATAGCTTCACCCTGTACCCTCACCCATAGCTGCTACTCTCGCTTGCAAAAGAATTTAGGCATGGCATCGTAATAAGCCTACAAAACAAAGAATGGGAATATTTTTTTGTGGGAGATCATCGAGACAGAGGAGGTGTAAAACTTAGGGAGCAGGTTAGGTAAGAGCAGCATTACTTTCAAGGTACCTGGATTTAGTGGAGTGAAACTGGGTTACTGGCCATGTTGGGTGATAGGGCTTAACTTCAGTCATTAGTTGTGTCTTCTGGGATCTACAGCATAGCTTTAATCATAAGTTTCATCACGCTCTTAAGTCAGAGCATTGTCACAATAATTTGTGGCATTTGACTGTATTCAGACCAGGGAAGGTCTGCAGCACACAGTCCAGTGCTAGTGTTCAGTGCTAAACTAGGCATAGCAAAAGAAGGCAAAATGAAGTGAAACACTGTTGACCTAGAACTTGAATAAATTGGGGGTTTGGTTTGGGTTTTTTGTTCCTTAAAGAAAGAAGAGGCCTAGCACAATGGAAATTGATTAAATGAAAAAATATTTTTGATTCTGTTGCCAGTGCCTTCTTGTCAAGGTGTTTATATTTTTTCCGTTTCCTATCAGGGAAAATTTAATGTTAACTCTCCAAATTCTACTGTTTAAACTCTATTATAAAATCTTGCTATTTTAAAGCTAGGTTTAGTGCTATAAACAACAACACTTCAGGTATTCATAGTTTACCAAAGTTCTCTGGCGTCCAGTTCAATTAGCTATTGCACCACTGTTGAAATATTAGCCCATTGACCAAAACCGAAGCACACCATGTGATTGCTTTTTGTACTGTACTCGAATAGGCTGCTCAGGAAGAAGCGTGCCAGATAGTCAGTTGAATCTGAAATATGATACCCAGTTTTCTAAGTACAGAAGTGAGTTCACTTCAGTACAATGACTAGCCATTTATAATCTAGTTCTAACGCATGGTTTGTGTAGTGGCTTTCTCCAGGGCTGGTGCCTGTGCTGTATTCTTTCACTGTTAATTTCATGTTGTATATCGTGAGGGGGTCTATTTGCTTGCGCTTGCCTTCCTTTATTAAACAGCACTGTTGTATGTTGTGTACAGAGAACACGTGAAGCATGTGTTTTGTATATACAGATGGGTCATCACAGTCCTTGTTTGTTACTCAGGATTGAAGAATTTTAGGTTGCAAAGTCAACTGGCTTTTTTTTCCTGGAAGTGCACTTAGCTTCAAGAGAAGTAAAGCAGAGTAAAACATATACTGTCTCATTTATGGCATTTCTTACTAATGTTAACAAGAATGTCTATGGCTTCTGTAAATGCAGCTTCAAAAATTAAGAGCGAACTTTCATCTGTATGCTGCATCCAGCTATATGATGAAGTAGTTCTAATTTAGAAAGAATTCAATAATGGTCTGATGCTTAAATGTTCACAGTCTAACACACTATGGAACATAAGACTATTTGAAAGGTTCAGAAGGAATACTCAAAGCAGAAACTACTATGCATTACAGTAAATGTTTTTCAAGAAAGAATTATATGTGATACATATTTTGACATAGGTGGGTTTTTTTGTTTGTTTTTGGTTTTTGGTTGTTTGGTGTTTTGGGTTTTTTTTTGAGATGTTCCATGATCTAACTGATGCCATTAATTATGGATCAAGTCCAGAATGACATACAAGATTAAGGTTGCAATCATGGAAACAATATGAGAGTCATATGACTGTGCTGATCCTGTTTGGGAAAACAACACTAACTGAAAATAGCAAAGTTGAAGAGGCATACTTGTGCAGTATAATAATTTGAATGTGAGAGGGATCCAAAGATTTTTTTTTAAATAGAAAACCTGAAGTAGTTTACTAGTAGAGCTATATTGGTATTTTTGCATTCAGTTTATTAGAATAAAAGCTTTTGAAAGTTGTTTTTAAAAAAGCAACAGATAAAAATATGGAGACATGATTTTCTTAATTTTATTTAATTTTTAGGAGTAATTTTGACAGTAACTCCTGCTGTTTTATTGATCATAATTATCGCTCAGTTTCTAAAAGGGTGCCCCAGGACTGTACAGTGTCCCCCTGTGGTGAGAAAGGTCCATGTTGCTCTTTCTTTCTCCTTTTGGCAGTGCTGTTTCTAGTGTTAGGTTGGAAAAGTCCAACTCTTTCAGCATGCCAATGGACTAACACTGTGCCTGATGTGTTGATCTAGGTAGGAATACATTGTTCCTTTGCATTTCTCCAGAGTACTGGGGACAACTCAGTTTATGTGGCTGAACTCTCTACAGCTAGACACCTTTTTTTGATGGAGATTTGCTTTACAGTAATTACGTATCATGTGAATGAAATCTAATATTCATAAATTGACAAATACACAATGGTTGTTACCTGAGCCCATGAACAATCTGAGCTCCGATGTCCTATTTACATTTTTATGACAGCATTTTTTTGCTAACAGTTAATGTGTTTTATGGTACTTGGGAAAATGGGGCAAACTTTTGTATGGGTATTCTATAGTTGGAGCTATTTGTTGATGCTAATTGCAGACTATATAATTTTTGAAGGCCTAACTTCTTAAAGTCATTAAATTATGACAACAGTTCAGGAAAACAGCTCTATTCTGGAAGGCTATTTAAGCACACATATATATGTATGAATGAATTCCTGTGAGAATTTATATAAACACGTGCTCAGAGTATGTGCCAAGTGCATAAAAATGATGTATGCTTAATTAAGGCCTCATATGTACCCAGATATCTGTAATACTACAGAATACCTCATGTCCAAATTGGTTTATATAAAACAATGACAACAAATCAGTGATGTTTGACTGTGTGGACTCTGTAACTCGTTTCAGCTCAGGAGAAGCTTTGGAAGGCTGCTCTGGGTCAGTTTATGCCTCCTACCTCAATCTCCATAGTTTCCTCTTCATCATAAAGATTGGGGGCAAACATAGTGAAGGTGAATTCCTCAGGTGCAAAGATCAGCATAAGGCATTACACCATACTAGAGCAAGTAACCTAAGTAAACGCCTGATGTAATTTTGTTGCTTAAACTTAGGTACTTCCTGGTACTTTAAGTGCCCAAGTGTTTTCTGAATGGACCAATGGACTTTGACAAAGAACCAGGAACTCTGGAGATACATCTAAATTCCTGGTGTGATACACCAGGACATTTAAAGCTGTGTTACATGTTTTGCCTATGGTCTCTAACCCAAAACATTAGTGCAGGGCTGGAGTGTCTTCTTTTACTATGTTGAGACACCTCATAAAACATTCAAAATTTAGAAGACTTATATCTAAATTTATTTTTTCTGTTTCTTTGTGGATTTCACTGCCTAGAATTGTCATACATTGGTATATTAAATATGTTTTGTATTAAAAATGAAAGTTTTTTAAGTTTAGAATTACGAATTTTTTCCAGATTGCAAATAGAATTTTCACATACTTTTACGTGATTTCACTGACTCTTCTATTATTCCAGTGTAAAACCAAAAACTTGACAGTAAAATCCCACAGTCTCTCTAATGGAATGTATAATTTAATTTCTGTATCCTAAATCCTTAAATGTGTATTAAAGGGTTTAACACATGGTAAGAGTAAAGTGTTTCTAACAAACCTGGTATTTTTCATTTACTTAATTTGATTATCTCTGTATGTATAGCATGTTTTAATTGACCAACCAGCTGTTCATTGTTGCATAGAGACATCCTTTGTTTCTTTCGAAGAGTTTTTAGGAAAAATAACTTTGAAGGTTTTAATCTATCTCAGAGACCTTACCTCATTTTGCCACATGTAGCCATGTATATGCTTTTTTGTTCTATGTTACTAGCAGGAATGGATAGTTTTTGATTATATGCTAATTTTTAGTATTTTTAAACTGTACATATTAAAAGAGCTTTGGATTTTTAATGAGACTGTGGGATTGAATATTAATTAATATGGACTGGCACAGAGTAGTAGGGAAGGTTGAATTGGCCCTTTTTTGCTCTTTGTTGGCTGCTGCCATTACACAGCATGAGAGGGTGGAGCAGCCTGCTTGGAGCTGGTTTTTTCCCCTTCCAAACTTGGCAGTGTGGCAGGGAATGGCTTCGTTCTTTACTCAGCTGTACTTAGCACAGCTACACCGTGTATAGGCCTGGCCCAAGTTATTTCTCCTCTAAAGTGTAAGAAACACGGCAAGCAGATTGTCAGTCTGGGAGTTGCAATCTGTTTCCTCATCTGTTTCTCAGAACACTGTCTTGCTTGCAGCAAAGCCACAGTTTAGCCTGATGGCCTCAGTGCGTGCTGAAAACCACACAGATCTTCTTCTGTCCTTGTGCAGAGCCCTCTGATTCATTCAGTTTCCCTTGCAAAAACAGATCACACTTGGTGGGCCTTGTAGAGCAGGAAGTATTTAAAATGCTGAAATACTTTATGAAGCTTTAGTTAACAGTTTTAAAGTTTTTTATGTTATAATTTGAATAATGGATCAACTTAATAAGAATAAGGGGACTACTTCTCTTGATCATTACAACTAGCATTGTTTAAAGTTAAGGGGAGCTTTCTCATGTTCTTTTATAAGGAGATTGTATTATGTGAAGCTTGTAGTACCACAATTCTGGGCTCACAAAGTTCCAAGGTATTTATTTCAGACAACAAGCACAGATAATAAAATGGAAAGTATTTCTTATATCGTTCAATGGGGCATCCAGTTAGTCTATATTTATTTCTAATTTTAGTTATACTACTTTTAATTAATGAAGGGGTTTGTACTGACTGATGTCATAAGCAGAGACCAGCATTCCCAGGTTTCCCAATTACATTCTTTATCATGTTGGAGTAGGTAAGTTAATTCTTTTGAGCACATATTTAATCTTTCTTCTTTCTGCCTTTCAGTAAGGAATGCAAATTAATAATCAGGAAAACAGTTTATGCTTTTTGGTATTAGTGATAGTTGATTGCTGCCTTGACTCTGTTTGTTTGCCCTTTCAAATGTGTGAGGTTCTCTTAGCCTTCACTTTGTTGAAGGCTAGGAGAAACTCATTTCCTTCATCATCTACCCTTGTGAGACTTATTTTTATTTTTGTTTTTGGTAAATGCTTTCAATCAAAGTTCAGATAACATTTTATCTATTGAACTCCTTAGCTTTCTTCTCTAGTTTGAAATATTTATAAGATGTAAAGGTAGCAATATAACAATATCCAGGACATCTGATAAATGGTTAAGGGCAAGGCAATTCTCAAAATCTGCATAATAAATCTTTCCTAGGAGTTCAGTATGATCAAGCTCTGTAGTTAAACTATATGGATAAACCTCTCACTTCTTACTCCAGAAATAGTTTTCTGAATATTGGTCAAGTGTATGCTCTATTAATTTTCTAAAATGTTAGACCAAATGCAAAAAATGACCAGCAAGAACTGTAGATCTGGTGTAAAATCTACCAAGATGACCAAGACATGGTAAGGTACAACTGGGAGGACTGATGGAGTTTATGATGGAATCTGGCAGACTAAGGAAAACTTGACACACATGTTAGAAGTAGAGGTTAAGGAAAAATCTTCAGAAGGTTGAAGTGTTTGTAACAATATTTTTAGAATTCTCATCGAATTCTTGGCCACTAGATAACTAGTGTCTAATTCCACAGACGACCCTATCAAGTCATTGTGATCACCACCGTGTTTCCCCTCTTGTCTAACATTTATAATTTTAGAAGTTTGGTATTCAGTAGAATTAATACTGCTATGTAAATTTTTGACATTGACATGACATTACTTTTTTTAAGTAGTAATGTTACAATAGAACTAAGAGGGGAAATAAATGAAAGGGAATGAAGAATGAGGTTATCTGAAAGGTCTGCTATCTTGTGAAGGTTGTAAATGTTATGAAGAGCAAATACAGATGCTTTTAGGGTGGATGTTTTTGCAGTCACTGCAGTAGGTATCCAGGACATAGCCATGTTTCCAAAACTCTACAGGTAGATTATTTTATTTGCCTCAATTTTAGTTGGTATGAGTATTGATAGATGTGCTGCTAAGGAGTGCTTACAGATCTAGGCCATTTTTTTTATTTTCCTGTCAAAGGCACTAGTTGAAGCATCTTACAAACTGCTTTAATTTATGCTGCTGGTCTATGATCTGTAAGGGACAGTGTAATGTAGAGTGCAGTTACAGTGCCTTTACTTCAGCAAGCTTAGTCTGCTCATCTGGGGAGGTGACAGATACAAGAGTTCCACAGCTGGAATTCCCTTCTGCCATGGAATTTCTCTGCTGGCCACTTCCAGTTAGAATATACATCCTAATCCTATACTAATACTTCAAGGTAAAATGTTAAATGTGTAAGGCATAGTAATTAGTGTAAATTTCTGCCAACTGATTCAATATTTTCATGTATGTGGACTTTTTTGGGAAGTAGGGAATACTTTTTTTTTTAACCTCTAGCCTTTATTGGAAGACTTTAAAAAAAATTTTTAATCAGTTTTTCCTGGTGAAAGTATTTTCAGTATGATCACTTTGCATTAAGAAGTGTTACTACAACTGTTCTGCACTTCACTTAACACCTTTCAATTTCTAATAATGTACAGGTATCTACTGTAATTATTTCCTGGCTTAATTCCATCAGATTATGCTTTTATTATAATAATTTTATACCTTTTCCTATGTATTGCACATACATTTTCTAAAGCAAGAAAAAAATGTTAAAAATGACATCTCGAGTGCAATTTAGTTCCTCTTTAGAACAGCCAGTGGCAGCTGTGTTTCTATAGGTGTTGATGTCAGTGGTAAGTGTCTAAGCTCCTATTACAGCCAATGGAGATCTAGTCATTAGGGGGCATAGAGAGTGAGTGACTGAGCTCACCCCGAAGTGGATATTGAATGATTTTATTTCAAGATTAAACATACCCCTAATTTAAATATTTTGTAGGTAAACTTTGAAGAACAGGAAAACAATTGTAATTGAAAGTATATGTAGAATATGTTAAAAATGACCACTTATATAGGTAGGTTGAAGCTAAATTTGGTTAGAATTTCTTTCCTTCTGTGCTGTATAACTGGTTTGGATTAATTCAGAAGCAGCAGACAGCAGGTATTGATTGATAATCAGTAGATTAGCTGGCCAAGAGGCAGAATTCTGGATAGTTAAGTTAGAGATACATGAAAATTGCTTAAAATGCATGATATTGTATCAGATGAGGTTTATTGAAAATGTTCCAAGTGTACAAGAAACAAATTAGAAAGCATTAGCTGGATTTGAAACTTAGGAAGATAGGAAAGGTAAAAGTAAATATGTTGACATCTAAAGAAAATATGGACTCTGTGCTTGATGGGGCAGAAGACCTAGTGACAAAGCTCATGGAAAGGCAATGACTCATTGCCTTTTCTGCTTTGGTTGTTTGGCTGTAAAGTTTGATTTGACAGCTTTCAAAACAGTTCCCACAGTAGAGAAAGATCAGGGGAACATATACATTTGAGGAACCAATATTACTGTGAGACCACTCAATTTTTGGAGGATTTTGTCAAACACAGGAAGTTTCTGATGATTGAGAAAGGAAAAATCATGCCTGTGTTCACAGAGCAAAAGGTTCTGAGACCACCTGGCTCATCAGCCTATCATAAGTCCTAGAAAAAGTTCCAGAGCATGTCCTCATGGATGAAATTTCTGCATTCACAAAGGATAAGAACAAGTGAGAGCAGCCAGGATCGATTTACTAAGTCATACCTGGCCAACCTGATTGCTTTCTACAATGTGACAACTGCATCTGTGGACAAGGGGAAAACTGTGTGTTACCTCACAGCAGACTCAGTCAAAATTATGAGCTATGGACTGAATAAGACAATGATAAGATGGGTTGAAACTTGGCTGGACAGTTGAGAGAGTGTGATGAACAGTACGAAATCCAGCTGCTGGTATTTACTACAGGGTTTCCTCAGGATTTAAGAGCCAGTACTGATTGCAATGTATCAGGTATAGCAGGTTTGTAGATGACACCAAACTGTGGAAAAAACAATCATATGAAGAATTGCTGTAAGGAGAGACCTGGATAGGCTGGAGAAATGTGCTGATTGGAGCCTCATGAAATTTGGGCAAAAACATTGTGTAGTCCTTTAACCAGGAGTGAACAGCTTCTTACACTACCACAGGCTCTTGTGATGGAGTTGGATAATTTTTTGTGTTGTACTTCTTTTTTTGACATGTTAGTCATTACAAACCTGCAAATATCACATTTAGTCTTTGAGTTTACACATTAGTAACTTCTTTCTCCTGTAAGAATGGTGTGATTGGTGTGTGGATTTTCTCCTAGTTTTTCATAGCCTGGACAAGTGCTGAAGTAGGTAAAGCTGTTAAATATTCAAACTGTCACAGTATGAGAAGTATCCAGGAGATAGATGCCTTTTAGAGAAAGTAAGAAAAAAGAAGAATTTTATAAACCAGAACTGGAACTATCTTTTGGACTAGGTATTTTCCCACTGCATATTGCTTAAATTTTAAACCTTCATGATAAAACTTTGCAGTATCGTTTTAACTGGTATTCTGAGAATTAACTCTGGAGTTTACTGTCTTCCATGTTTACTTACTGACTTGTCAGGGTCATTGTTCTCTATTTTTAGATGTCACTCAGTATGAATAGCGAATCTCTAGGTTTTTTTTTTGCAAATTCACATCCTCAGCATATTCATATTAGCAGTTTGACTTCAGAATCTCAAGTCATTGGTAAGGTTTCTTAAAAACATAATTTGCACTTATTTTTAGTTTTCAGCTTTCTCAAGTAATTATTTTTCCACTGCCATGTCCTTCTTGTCATCTGGATAGTTAATTTGTCAAAATATGCTCAGAAGTGATTTGCAATCACCCTGCTTCCTGTTTTGTGCACATTTATTGCAGAGCAGTATCTTGCATAACCAAATGGTAGATCTGCCAGGATCTTCTCACATAATGTGCACAAGTAATGCGTCAGAGAACCGAATAAGTCATTTGTGGAAATAAAGCATACGGCATGTGGTATACGTACATGTTACAAATCTGTTGTTTCCCTGTCACAACAATTAAATCTATTCCCTCTCTTCTTCCTCTCATGTAGACTATATAAGTCTTGATTTCAGAGGGAGAGGAGTTTTGTCATAAACAGAAAATGAAGCCTCTAAAGGTATGGAATAGGCATATGTTCTGGGTGAGGAGATGAAGATAGAAGACAGGTGAGGACCTGAATCAAGGTGTTTGGAGTGCTTAGGCAAGCAGGCTGTATTTAAAACTCTGAAAAGACTGGAATACTAGGAATGGTTGCTAACGGAAATGGGTAAAAGAATTGAGATTAGGAATAAGAACTGAGGCTGACCATGGCATTTAGGAGTGCTGGGGACAGTGAGAGAAGTTTAGGAGATGAGCTATGAGTAACATAGCAGAATAAAGAAAAATTCATTCAGCAGAATTAAAAGAAAATGTACATGCACTAAAATATAGTTTTCATTCAAAGCCTGACATTTTCATATTTCCTTGCTATATTTGTGAAATGCATTTGTAAACTGTCTCCTTTTAGTGCTAAAATAAATTGCTGTAATAGTGGTTATTAAAGGGCCACCAGTCTTGCCATTAGTTCGAATGGAAGAAGGGGTTGTGATAAATCATCTAGTAAAGTTTTGCCAAGATGACAGTACGTGGTGAAATTTCAGGAGTTTTAGTTTGCTTTTTTAATGAATGATAAAATTAAGGTTGCCAGTGAAGTTTTTATGTATCTCACTGAACGTAGGCATTACATGGTTTTTGTTAATGACACAATCTGTAGTTTTTTCACTTGTGGCCCAGGATAGACAGTTCTCATTTAATAAGCAGTTATTCAGCATTTTTAACTTACTACTCAGTGTTTAGCCCTGAGCCTCATTTTATGCACACAATTCAACCTCTTCTCTAGAATAAGAATTATTAATCCCTGGCTTTTTTTTTTTATTGTGATGTTTGTTGCTATCATATCTGATTGCTTCATAGTGTGAAATGAATTTACTGTGCCTGTATTTCAGTGACTGGGTAGGGGTTTTAATATCTGCACTTAAAAATGCTGACTGAAGCACTCTTAGATTATGGTGAGAAGTATGTGTTGAATTGGCATTTCCATCTGGTGACTTCAACAAGCTTGTTTTTCACAGGATTAATATACAGTTACTGTAAAATTACAGGAGTGGCTCTTCATGGTCAGAATGAATGTCTATCTAGCAAAGTACTCTTCTCCAGTTTTGACTGGGAGTTAAGAGCCTGTTCTTAGAATAATATAATGGCAAAGCAAACACGTAGTATGTAACAGTTTCTCCAATGTACTCTCACAGCTTTTAGCAATTTACAGCAGTTTTCTACAACAGATGTATTGTCTTTGTATTAAATAGCTCCAGTGGATTTTTTTCTTCCAGGCATTTGTTCACTTGGTCTTTGAAGCAATGCAAATTTTTAGCATTCATGGCATCTCACAGCAAGGGTTTCACATCTTAATGAAGTATTTTGCGAAGAACATTCTCCATAAATTAAGTAGCATTTTATGTTCAAATGTATAAAGATCTGTTCAGATATTCAGAGGTTTGTTTCTGGATAACAGACATGGATAGATTTCAGTTCTGTGGTGCAGCATTAAACTGCTGCTCCTGTTCTTACCTTGTTTAATTGATTTAATAAATACCAGTGCATCTTTTAATACCTTTGATTTTCAAAAAGAAAAGAGTTTTTATTCAGTCATCCCCATTCTAGGGGATAGGCCTTCAACTGTTCCACGATCAGCATTCATTGCACAATAAAAGGAAATCATGTGATTCTGGCTAATTCATATGTGTTAGTAGGATAACTTAGCACCAGAACTTTAATCCTTGCCTGTGCAATCTCAACAATTTTTAATATACTCTTTTTGTGTATAGTTATGTATATATTTTCACAGAAATAGATATCTATTTTTCCAGAGAAAAAAAAATTTATTTAGAGATTGTAAATATGGAATACCCATACGGTGATGAACAGAACCTTCTGTTAGATGTGAGATACCTCTAATAACTTACAAAAAATTACAACTCCTGATATGTATCTAATATCTTTATGAGGTATTATGTAGAATTTAAGATGCTGGAGAATGTTATTTTCCCTTTATTTTCTTTTCAGTGACCAATGATAATAATTTGAACAAGAATCCCTTTATATTACCTGAAACATCAAAAATGAGGCAAGAAAAATCAAACGTTATTTGTTGAAAGTAAAGTGTTAAGAGGAAATAAAAGAGCTGTATGTAGGGGAAAGATGTTCTTTTCCTCTCTTCTCTTTTGGGAAGCAGTTATTGAGGAAACAGCAATGTCATGCCCCAGTGATGAAACACTTCCTCTTATGCTCTAGAAAGATAGTTTGAGGTATAAATGGGATGTGTATAATTTTCCTGTTTAAACTGTGAACCAGAACTAATGAGTTACTTCAGAAGAGAAGCCGTTCCTGGTCTGTGGTACTTTTTGTGTTGGTACTCCTAAACCAAAAAAAGAGAGAAGCTTCAGCACTGAGCATCCATGTCTTTGTCATTCAAGCAAGAAAGAGTAACACAGGCATAAATGGCATAAAAGAAGTAAAAGCAGCAAAAATCTTGTCGTGCGTCTCCTGTGCATGAATATCTTTTGCTGTGACATGAACGGTTGCAATGTTTGCTCTCCTTCTTTTGCTTTAAAGCTCAACTTTGTAACAGGCACAGACTGAAGAAATAAGTTTTGGGAAAAGCAAGTGAGGTTGTTTAGAAGTGTCTGCTTTTTAAAATGCCAAGGGAGCATCCTCCTTGTTAGGCTCCTATTTCAGTAGACAGCCTCCAGGGAATATCAGCTAATTATGATGGTGGTAAGAGACAAAGAAATTTTTTTCCCTTCTCTCAGTAACTATATATTGTTTTCATGGGATGTTTTTCCTCATCAGCATCATCCCTTCTTTTCCCACTAAAATTGTGATGCCCAGCTTGAAAAGGCAGAAAAATTTAGGATGTGAAGAATCCTGAGGTTGTTTATGCCAGCCTTGAAAAAGAGAACTTTGCTGCAGATATTCACCTCAAGGCCAGGGAGTCCATATGAAAAAAAAGAAAAAAAAGAAGATCTGGGTTAATGACTTTGGAGAATGCAGAAGGCACTAGGACATGGCATGGAAAAATTGAACATGAAGCAGAATTCATTGGGTAGTTTGAAAGAATAGATACGGTGCTGA
>VWYI01040597.1:0-17982 GCA_013399455.1 Anthoscopus minutus
TGGCTAGCTCTAAACCCACAACATTCTTGCAAAAGGAATGAAAGTAGGGGGGAAAAAGGAAGAAAGGACAAGAAAATAATTACTGTTTGTAATGCTTGGCTGGCATTCATGGAAAAGTTTGTACTTTGTTGCTGCTTCTGGCTATCTGTACAAATCATGTTAATAAAAGATTTTATATAGGGGACATTTATATATCTATATATATGTATACATGTGTATGTGTTAAATATGTATATATGTGTGTGTATTAAATATAATTTCATAAGCCCATAAACTATAATTCAGTATTTGATTTATTGTAATTGTGACTTTTACTTATCATTTTACAGTTAATCATCAAATAAAGTGCCATCCTTACATTTCTTAAAGATTTGCAAGTCCTTTGACAGGAATTGCAAAAAATGCTTCAGAATTTCAGAAGTGAAAGTACTTAGTAAATGGCAAGCTACTGGGTAGCTGCTGTGGCATTTGGAAGATGGTAAGGTGAAGAAAACTGCTGGAGCATAATCCTTTAAAAAATAGCCTTTGATTTCTTTTGGAGTAGCCTTGTGAGGAAAATTTTGACTCACAAATTGTGTGTTGCCAGATTAACTGAACCCTCAGATGAAATACTGACTTCACTTAGATTTGAGACCATATAAATTAGACTTCTAAATTGTCAGAAACTGAAGAGTGAAGATCCACTGATGGAATTCAGCTCACTGAATGATTTCTTTCCAAAGGGTCTAGGGTTAGCTCTCTGCCGGTTTGCTTCTTCAGTCCGTGGCAAGAAATAGACATTTCCAAGGACAATTAATGAAATCTTCAGAGATTTCTGCCCTCAGTCAGCACTAACTGATATTTTTTTCCTGCCTTGAAGCTTATATATAAAGTTCCATTATATATTCTGAATTCTAATTCTTCCTAATGCCAAAAAACACATTTTCTGACCTGGATGCATATTGAAAAAAACATTATTTTGATAATGTTATAAAAAACCGTAATTTTCATAATGGGGGCATACCTAACACACTGGGTCTGTGTACTACTGAAAAGTGATATCTTTACACTAAATAGACAACTGTATATTTAGTTTCATGTATACAGTTATGAAGCAAAAAGACAGTTTGAGAAATACACTTAGCTTGTTTTCATATCTTAAAATTTGAAATTTAAATAGTGTCACAGAAAAGGAAAAAATATATACATATCCTACACTGTTAATATGTGTTTTACTGAGGAAATGAAGTATTATGCCACATTTTGTCATGAACACTAAAAAAACAATTTAGAAGCACAGTTTGCACTGTTGCCACTCAAAAGTGCCTGGTGTAGTACACCATAGTGATATGAATTAATTTTTCCAATGTTATTCATATGATAACAATTAAGGGTCATACTGGCACCAAAAAGGACATAGATTTTTATGAGAAATACAAAGAATAGAAAAATCCCCTTGCTTACGTTAATGTATTCTGAATGCAGAAGCAAAAGGGAAAGCGGGATTTTTTAAAAATTCTATTCACAAAATACCTTGCTTGTTCAGGCAGTGAGATAAAAAATAAAGTGTGTGTTACTATGAGATAACGTTCACCTCTGGGGCTGTTGTAAAAGGAAAAAAAATACAAATTGCAATCTAAAGAGAGCTATTGCCTTCAAAGAACTTGAGAAAATTGGTATTACTGCTAAAAACACTCTAAAGTACCTAATTAGGATTTTGGAGATGGGATTAATGAACCTTTTTTAAGAAAAAGAATCTGCACTTGTTAGAGCAATGATATATATTTCTACTTATTCAAAAAAGAGTAGTGAAACATAATGGCTGAATCCTTTTCTTTCATATGTGCCCTTAAGTACATTTTAAATATACAAAAAGAACATCAAACTTTCAAGGAGGCAAATGGTCAAATGTCAGGCTATTAGTGTAACTTTAATTTACCCCTTGTGCTCATGTCTTAGAATAACTGTCTCAGTTAAAGATGGTTACTTGTTTTATCTGTAATGGAATGGGTTTTCATTGTCTTTGCACTGATCTTGCATTCATCTGAAAACAGTTCTTCCCTTCAGTTAGCTCCTATTTGCACTTACTAAAATCAGTGAAATAATCTTTCCTCTCTACTCTTTTTATTTTTAACCATTCTTACACTTTAGCTCTTACTGTTTTGTACATTTATTTCTATATTAAAGTAGGTATTCAGATCTGGAAAAAAAATGAACCAATGAGTAAGAAGAGGCCTATTGACACTGAAAAGAGTGGAGTCCATTTACCTTACATATGAACTCCTATTTACCCATTCTAGTACAATAATTGTTGCATTTCTGTTGGAAATCATATCGCTTTGTTTTATACTCTGCATTACTCCTAGAAAATTCTCACATACTCCTGTGCACAATCCCTGTTCCCCCTCATTTTTCTGCAGATGATTAATCAGGTCCTAGTAGTAAAAATATATATTCCTGACCAGAACTTCCTCCAGATGAGGAAAGTTCAATCCAGAATTCTAGCTGTGAAATACCATCTGTACTCATAACTTCAATTAAAGTAATATCTGACCTTAACTAAAGCTTATTGAAGATTTAAGTTTTTTTTAAACCAAATTATTTGTGAGAAATATAAGCTTTTATAATTTGTTTGTTTTTCTTAAATTAGCATAAGTACTGAGGTGAGTACGGAAAGTTTCCAACAAGTGACACCCAGGTTTTCTTTGGTAAAATGTAGTTGTGGGTACTCTGAGGTTCATAAATTATCCCATAGCACCTCTTGGTGCTTGACAGCATAATGAATGTATTTCTCCCTGTACTCTTTCTGACTGATTGGAAAGCCAGAGTCATGACTGAGCTGTCGTGGTTCTAGCCCAGCTAGAAATTATGCACCCCTCCTCCACTCAATCCTCTCCTCTTTCCCCTCCACCCTGAAGGAGTGATGGGGAGCATCCCCAAAAGTAAAACTTGCCGACTGAAATAAGAACAGTTTAATAGTTGAAGAAAGAATTTTTTTTTAAAAAAATAAAAAATAAAGAAAAAAGAAAAAATAAGAAAAAAGAAAAAATATTAAAGAGAAAAAAAACAAAAGAGAAAAAAGAAAGAAAAAAAAATTGGAAAAAAAAAGAAAAAAGGAAAAAGAAAAAACCCTCACAAAGAAGTGATGTACAATGCAATTGTTCATGCTGACCACTGCCAGACTCCCCTTCCTAAATCTGGCCATCCTTCAAGGTAGCTCCCCCATTTAATATACTAAGCATGACATTCCATAATGTAGAATATGGGAGAGGCTCTCCCAGCTATGCTCCCTCCCAGTTTCTTTTTTGTACCTTCTCACTGTCAGAGTGTAAGACACACCAAAAGAATAGTCCTTAATTGCCACGTGGCACACTCTGATTCTCTCATTAACGAGGGGCAACACTCCCCTGGGCCCTGGAATCCCCAACCAGTTACCGCAGATCAACGCAGATGACAGACGAGACAGAACTTGCTTGGAAATCTAAGGATTCACTAACTCAAATGCTGGCCAGAAGCAAGAACCCAGAACACAGGCTGGGTAATGGGTTTTAAGGAACAGAATGAGGGTGGGGATTAGGGTTGGGAACCAATAACAAGAAAGCTGGAGAGGAGCACAAGGTGGGGTTTACAATTGGACCAATGAGGAAAACAAGGGGAAGAGAACAGGTCACATGGACTAATGGGGCAAGAAGGTTAGGGGATTTCCAAAGGGGACTTCCAGGCAGAGGCTGGGAAAAGGGAGAGTTGACAAGTGGTAGGAGGAGGGACAGGGAACATTCTTGAACAAGGAGCAGATCCTAGGATATGACAGGCAGCTGGGTATGAAGGCACAACTTAGGTTAAATCAACAATATAGGGAAAACAGGATCAAGCCATTAAGGAAAAGCACACCACCACACTTAATTTAGGATAAACACAATTTAAAAAAACCCAGAACATCAGTATGTTATCAACACCTTTTTATTTGGAATCCAAAACACAGCACTGTAGCAGCTACAGAGAAGAATTTAACTCTATCCCAGCTGAAACCAGGACACCAACTCATCAATATTTTATACTAGTCAGCTGAGAAGTTTTAGGCAGATGTAGGTCATATCCAAAAAATAGCTTTCCAAATAACAGTATCTTACTGGTTTTCACTGTGTATCTAGATCCATTGACACTTAGCAGAGCTAAATGTCCCCATTGCAAAGATTCAAAGTACCGAGGAAGAAATAATAATCAATGACTCAGTCTGAAGAGAAGATATATTTAAGAAGGCATATATCATCAGAGGCCCACCCAATCTTTGCACATGTATCAAGGAAAGATACCAACCAGCAACTTCAACTCAGCTGAAACAGGTCACATTATTTAACCTGAATCAGAACTGTGTCTTGTCTGTATTGCCAATAAAGCCAATAAAGTCATAACACTTGTCTTCAATTGTTTTGAGCAAATATTAGTCAAAGCTGACAAGCAACAGGTGAACTACCTTTAGTGCTTTATATTTTAGTTTCTTAACATATAGTTACCTCAGAAAAAGTTAATGCTTTATCATCTGCATTTCAGTGATGGTGAAACAAAAAACCACAAAGCATATTAATAACTTACCTTATAATAACATCAGTTATTATAACTCCAGTATATTCATGGCAGCATGGCAGATCAGCATGGATTTGCATATGCTAGTCTATAATTCATTAGCTTGGTAATCTACAGTGTGCTGCTTTCTCGTACACCAAGAGTGAGATGTAAAGTTCATAAAGTGCAGGATAAGAGGCTGTACAAAGGGTCCTCGGCTTCTTGGCAATGGAACAAGTGAAAGATATGTCTTATTGTGTGGCTATTAACAATGCTGCCAATTTCTGATGTAGTAACTGCTCAATGGGAAGGTTTTATGGGATAAACTATTTAATTGCTGCTAATGAGTGCCACATAAAGAAATTGAAAGATGAGGAAACTTTTATTCAAAAGAAGTGTTTTTCATAAGTTAAACACACATCAGGCAGGTGAGAGTTCTTTTTAAGAAGATAGCATAGACGTCACAAAAGATAAACATCATGGGTATCTTATGTAAGATATTATGTTTTTTCCACAGAAGAAATCTTTTCCTGTCTCTAACTCTTACTGGGTTATCTGCTTAGTTTTACAGATTTTGGAGAGGGGGTTGGGAAAGTGGAGTTCTAGTTTGCAAAAATCCTTCAGTACAATTTGAGCAATGGCTGCTTTTTCTATGACTTCTTGTCCTAGCATCATGCCTTAGACTCCAGGTTTGGAATTTATTTCATATGACTTTAGACATGTACAATTTATACATTCAAGTATGAGATAGTTCTACTTACAGTCAAAGAAGAGAAACAGGAACCTCCAAAAAGGAAATTCATCTGAGCTGTCTTACATGGCTATAACAGCACAAGACAAATGTCCCTCTGGTACCTATGTCTCTTCACTGACTATAAAAAGAGACCCATATGAGTACAACAGACAACAGGTATAATTTTTAGATACTTAAGCTAAGCCAGGTGTATTAAACTCTAGATTCTTATTTAGTTCCTTTTTGTCTTTATATATATTTATTCAAAATCAAATAGTTTCACCTCTAAGGTCCACCGAAGAAAATCATACTAGATTTGTGGTCTTCTGGAAGGTGTGCATTGACATTCATGTCACTGAGAGAATAAGCTGAATTTGGATCTCCTGACTTCTGGAGCTATTTCTGTCTGGTGAATATAGAATTTTGTGTTATCTGGTGGACTCATCTCTGAATCCTATTTTGAGAAAGGGGTTGATGACTATGGTTTAAAACACCGGCAGATCCAGTGACGCAAGATGTGATGAGACAACATTTCCTATGAAGTTGTGGAATCTTACAGACCTAGTAGGGTCCTGGATGTTCCTGAGATTTATTACAATTCATTGAACACTGTAGCATAAAAAGTGATTTTGTGAATCTAGGTTTTTATGCATTAGCATCAAATGATTTCACTTGTTTTACCTTGAAATGCATTACTGAAAACCCTCTGATAATTATTCCCATTCTGAAC
Source organism: Anthoscopus minutus (assembly GCA_013399455.1). Lineage (NCBI taxonomy): Eukaryota > Metazoa > Chordata > Aves > Passeriformes > Paridae > Anthoscopus > Anthoscopus minutus. The sequence continues at coordinate 6,006 of VWYI01040597.1, forward strand.
TTCAAACTGATACTAGATATTAGGAATTAACTTCATGAGTACAAGTATCTATTAAGAATTTTTTTTCTGTTGTTAGATATTTAATTATACTCCTGTATAGAAAACAGAAATATTTTTTCCTTAATAGCTATTCACTTGCTCATAAACTGGATGAAATAACATCATTATGAAATATAAAAACCCTACATCTTCCAATAAAATAATCAGAATTATCAGTAGCAGTTTAAAATAGTGCAATGACTTATGTTTCTTTTCATAGCAAAAAGTCTTAATGACATGAATCAGTAGTCTATGAGGAACACATACGCTTTCCTATTCAGATTTTTCACACTTCTCCTGTTCAGTGTATAATTGATCACTCAAAATTTTGTCATCCATTCCTTGAGTGATTTGACACCCTATAACCTCTGGAAAAATTCAGCTTTAACAATTTATCGAATTAAACATGGGTAAGAATGGATTATGGACCATTAGCTTGGTGAGCCTCTAATCGAATTTAAGTTTTAGCTGTATTGAAGATAAAACTTGCTTTCATTTACTTGTGCATTCAGTGAATACTGAGAATGAGTAATGATGTGTTCACTTTGTGAAATGCACTCATTATATTTCATGACCCATGATCAGTTTGCAGCCACATAAAAGACAGATTTTATCACAGAGATGACACCTGGAACAAGTAAAAAAACTATTGATTGTATTAGATGAGGCACTTGTAGAAATTACAAGTGATTGACTATTAACACACTGTCATAAAATCCAGCCCTAACAAGTGAAGAATCCACTGTTTTAATCACAGAGGGAAAATCAAAGAATAAGGCTGTCAGTATCTACTGCAGCATAAATCAGTTTTAAATAAGGAATTAAGCAGAATTAATGACTAATGTTTGTTCAAGCTGTTTTCATTGGTGATCTAAATTATTTTAGATATAGGCGTGTGTTTTTTCATACTGTAATTTTAGAAATCAGTCATTCAACGCTGGACAAGGTTTTCTTCTCTTAGAGGAAGTCACAATTCAGTACTCAGTGATGTTATTTAAGTCATCATATGCCCTTTCATGAATGTTCTTTCCAACTCACAACAAAACTTGGCTGGCACTACTTCTTAGATAAATGATGCATGCGATATGCTGCCATAGAATTACTGAGTAGACATTTGCTGAGGTCTAGCTGACCTTATTAAAGGATAGATGAAATAATTTTTAATGTATGACTTCTTATTGCTGTCCTGGACCCTAAGAGTTTTCAGATTAAACAAATCCTCTTTCCTATATTCCGGTGTCTTTGAAACAATGTACTCACATAAAGCATATTCATACTATCTGCTTAAAAAGACATTGCATTCCTGAAGAAAGGAATTAAGTAATTAATGCCTACAAGAACCATTTCTTCTAATCATGATGAACTATTTTCTCTTTTGCCCACTGTGCCAAACAGCTGCCAAGCACATGTTCAGACTTGGCTTGACAATTTACAGCACAGCTGTGTGGCTCTGTTCAATTTTTAGTCATCACAGAATTGTGAGTTTGTCCTTGCTAGAACGAGTAAAAATCTCTGTATAGGTACCTATTGGTCACTAAAGTTCAAAAATTAGGGTCTCATATTGTTCCGGTGTTCCCATCTCTGTTGGTACATAAAAGGTATGTACCAACAAAAGATCTACAGAGGTATGGTCCAAACTCAGGTTATTTGAAAAAGGAACCTAAATTACAATTTAGTTACTCTGTATCTGTTCTCAAATATTCTTGAATAATCTTCACTGTACATGTTGAAGTGGTATCATGTCTTCAATAGTTTAAAAAACAAATATATTTTCCTAAAAATAGCTTCTAAATTTATCAGATGCCTCTGTATTTGCAGTACATCTTTAACAGGACATAACTCTTATGTAGTCTAAAGGAGTTAGAAATCAAAGAACTTTTGTGGATCTTGTCTTCTGTCTCTCGAATTCAATCTAAGCAGAGTACAAGGGTGTATTGACTGACATGAATTCCAAAGATTTTCAGGAATTTATCATGGAATTTGCCTTTGAATTAAGACATTTATTTACAGCTGAGATCCTACTTGATAAACTGCAGAAAGTATATCAAACCAAATAGATTTGTATGATAATTCAGCTTTTTTCAATACAATATTGTAAAGAATGAAGTGGTTTCCTTTCTGAGGAAGATTGTTCTACTCATTCATATAACCTAGGGGTAGGCATATTGGTGCAAACTCAATTTTAGCTCAATGTATAGAAAATAAACAACATATTCCATATCCTTTAATTTCATTACAGATTAAGCCTTTGAGAAAAAGAAATTATAGAGATTCAAAGGTAAGATACAAGATACATAATGCCCATGTACTTCAATGTATACTTCATATACATTGGCTTCCTATAATCTTAATTTTTAGCAAGACAGTGGAATAAAACTGACTATATAGGGTACATTTTACTTAGTAAAACTGAACAATCAGTTGAAAGAGCAGCTGGTGACATTGTAGTCAATGCTCTCCAAAGCTAATTGAGAATGATAGAAAAAAAATCGGATGTAATATATAGCTGCACAGATTTCCTTCTCACCCTAGATACTCATTACACACATCTGTTCTTCATTCCCAATGAAAAACACAATTCCTTTGAGTTTCTTCCAAAGAAAATCAGAAACAACCTAGAAAAAAAACCTGCACAAGAGACACACGTGTTGAATTCTGTACACCCTGGATTAACAATTGCTCTAACCATTATCAGTTTTCATTGCAATTTCAAGTATATAATCAATGTATAGTTTCTTCATTAAAATTTGAAAATATTACTTTTTTTATTGTGGCACCCATGACATGAAAAATTACCTTCCTAATTACAGAGAAATTATTGCAATGAAACAATTTGTGATCTAAAAGACACAGCAAATAGGAATGCTGATTAAAATACATGTTTTGAAAGAAGAAAATCCATTTTGATAAGTCGGTGTGTTTCTAAATTCTGATGCCATTTTCCTGACTATTTTCAATTGTTTAATTGAGCATTTTTTATTAGTTCAGATATTAAATCAAGCCATATGTAAAAAATTAAGGGAAAAATACTTTCCCTTACGTTTTCTCAAAGGTCTTAGATACTGAGTATTGATGTATCATGTGGTTGTTAGACAGCTTTGAGGTTTCAGCAAGTTATGTTCTACTAATAACATCCCCTTCTCAATGAACCATTAATTGTATTTGTTTGTCATCTGATGTGAACCATCAGCTTTTCTGCTTGTACAAAGCCATGGGGTCCTATCCCATTTGATTTCATAACATTTTTTGGATGCTGCAAATTTGGCCTGAAAGCAAAGAAAATAACATTAATTGCTCTTTTGATGGAAACACCGCAGCATTATTTTCTAGATTCATATCGCTTCATGACTAAGTATGTCAGCTAAAATAGAGTCCAGAAATTGAAGTGATCTTGTGTCCAAATGCTCATCTCTACTATCAGGATGTCAGCAATTGTGATTAATTGTAATAGGACTGTGTTCCTGCTTGGGGTTGTTGGAGACAGTAGAGTTCAAAGATATAGAGCTGTTCTATCTCTCATACTGAACCTGACCTAGAATTATTTCCAGTCTCGTACTCTTCACAGCTGGGCCTGTACCATAATTATTTGTATTTCTATGTCATCTTCCTGAGGTTCTGTAGCCTCATGTCTGACATGGCTTAATAGACCCATTCTGAAATTCACTATTAATTTGAAAATATTTTTGGTCACAGATATGGAGTAAAGACTTGCAGATTCAGGACAGAAGCTTAGAGTGCTGCATTGCAGGTTTGAGTGTGCTTACTTGATGCCTTGAGAGGGTACCTAGAACAGAAACTAGACAGTGTTAAAGGAATAAAGTAAAGGAGTAAGTTCCACATGAGCTGTTTTAATTCACACTTCTAGTTTCTTTTAGTGACACAATCTCTTCATGGTCAAATGACTCAGTTATTTTATTTTTCCTGTAAAATTATATAATGCATGGATTCTTCTCTTTTGGGAGGAAAGAAACTTGAGAAGTCTATAGAGGAGTTATGGTGGATATAGTGTATGACATTGACAAGACAGTACTTAAAATCCTTCAGGCATGTGTAAAGGAGCAAAGACCCACCACTGGGTATTTGCCGTCATCACTGTATCAGAGTAAGAAATGCTGCTCTGAAAAGGAGGCCCAGAGGAGTAATCTCATGTCAAAAAGTGATGAGAACTCTCATTCCAAATACTAGAAACACCTCTGAGACTTAACTTTTCATCCAATGCAATGTGAGATACTAGTTAATATATTATATTTACCATTACAACTCTGTTTTTTATACTGCCTAGCACAGAAAATCTTTGAATTCCTTGGAGGGATAAAAGTCACCAGAACTAGTAAATTATACATTACTGGGAAATACAGATGTGAGCAGTGTTTCCAAAGTGCACACACAATGATTCTGGTGTTTAATACATGTTTTATCTCTACAGTCATACAGTTAAGATTTAAAGGCATAAACCAAAACTCAATGCTGCCCTAAGTCTTTTCAGTCATTTAGAAATGAGTTAATTATCCTGTCTAATTCAGTAGAACTCTAGAAGTCAGCACTTAAAGTGAATGTTCATTTACCAATGCTCATTTACCTAGACACTCTTCTAATCCAGTCTGATACTCATAATTGTGTTGGACTCTAAACACTAAAAAATGTTGTCTGTTCTGTCTGGTAAACATGTAGAAGATTGTAGAATTTTAAAGGAAAGCAGCTCTGATACATCCTGGGATAGTCAGCATCATCAAAGAGCAGTTTCACCATGCCCCTGGAAAGAATAAAAATTAACTCGCTCATTTTCAAGCAAGTTCTCTTATGTTAATAACATTCTGTCCTATTGCTAGGAACATTAAAAATGTTACCCCATTGTCACCCACTGTTTGACCTAGCTTCTTTGATTTGTTGTGCTCTTCAACATATTCACCTGAGAGGCAGACTGATAAAATATTAATTTAAAAATCACTTAATTTTATAAGGTTATCATTTTGTGTTTAGATCTCCTACTACCTGTCATCAAATTAGGGTGTTGTTTGATAATCTTATCTTTTTTTCATTCTTTTTTCTTTATTTTTTAATTTCCACGTTACTTGGGAAATGTATTTGAGGACCTTTGAGGACCAATTTAAAAATTGGTAATGATTTAGGTGGAACTTCTGGACATCACTGAAGGGAGGAGCTTTGACTATTGTTTGGCTACTACTATCACCAGGTTTAAAACCTATAGAAATAACATGGCAGCCTCTGGCTGTGCCAGACCAAGTCAAGTTAGCTTTATGATGTGGCTAAGGAGCAGACCAGGGCCCTCCCTTCCAGGGTCCCAAACCCAACAGCACTACAGCTGCTAATGTTTGAACTACTCTTAAGAATCTGCTGCTAAAACCCTCTGCGTGTCTTACAGGCAGCAGTCTGAGTGTATAGTGACAGGCTTGGGAGCCTGCCAAACCTTAATTATAGCCTAGACCACAGGATCTCTGTAACAAATAAATTAACTAAGCCTCTTGCTGACTTTCTGTACACTGGTCATCCATAATTTCCCTACAGCATATTATTAGAGTAATGGCCATAACATTGTTCTCAGTGGAGATGTCCACATGTGATTGCATTCCTTCAGACTTCTTGTTGGGAAACCATCTAATTCTTGGGAAAGGATACAGTTCCGTTGTGTTTAGTAGCAACCTGTTCCTCAAATGGCAAATATACAGCAGGATATTAACTGATAAACTCTTAGGCTAAGATTCAGTTCCCAAAACATGTGTCTATTAAATCAGTTCAGGTGCCTCAAGTATCTGCATGTGTCTGGAAATGAAATACAAGGTCCTTCAGTAGAATTTTGATTTCTGAAACAAAAGCTGCTAGCCAGATGAGAAGCCGCAGAACAGCTCATATTGTCACAATGCCAATGCTCAGACAACTGTAAACCTCTCCTGATGTCTAATCCCTGCTTCTGAATCCATGGAAATTGGGAAAAGGCAATCCTTCATATACTCCCATTCATATGCTGTCAGCAACACATTTGCACTAGAATCCACTTCCCTTTTTCCCTCTGCTATTTTTAGAGATTGCAGTTCCTCAGACAGATGGGAAACCTCTTACTGTGGCTAAGCCTATTTTGGAAAATATTCTGTGACTGTATCCAGTTGGGTCATAAAAATGTTTGAATAGTAAGCTTTCTGAAGGGCTTTCCAATAAATTGTCTCAAGTTTTTGGCTTTTACTGGGCTAATGTATGCATATTCTGTTTGAAAAGCAACCGAGAGCTTAACTGACCAAATGGAAGACTAATACTCTTTCAGATACAGCTGTGAAAATTTCATTCTTAAGCACTGATGTCATCCTCTATCCAGATTTTAGGGAAGAAAATAACTATATGGGACAGTTTATAATTTTCTCAAGATCTTGTGAAGATTTATGCCTGATTAAATTGCAAATTGTCTTTGGACACTTTTCTTTGGACTGCCAGCTGCAATGTGAAAGTATAAGGATCAGAAAGTCCTCTTATTTTTTTTTCCTCCCTAAGTAAAATAAAGTTTAATTATAAAAATGTAATTTAGAAACTACCAAGATAGCACAACTGAAAATTCCCTTTCTTTTGCTTCCAAGATTTGCTACAAGGTAGCATAGCCTTCAAAAATCAGTGAATATAGACCTCTGAATCCACCAGTCCTACACATTCCAACAAGCTACGGGACCAATATGTACCTCCATGGCCTTACAAGATGCAAACCTACTTTAGGAAGGTAAGGATGATAAAACTTTGTTGTCCTCTTCAGATAAACTCTTGCAAGAACAGAACAAGGCTGTATCTTCCAACAGAAAAGAGTGGCTTGTATGTGAAAACAAAAGTAAAATAAAATAAAGATTTTTGGATTTGCCAGTTTGTGATCAACACGTGAGCTGTGAAGAATCACTCCTGGGTCTGACAGCACAGTTAAACACAAAGGTAGAAATTTTTTTACAACAGAAATACTTTCTGTTACTTTACAGAATCCACTTACCAAAGATGCATGTACTACCACATTTCTGTTTAATGTTCCCTCCCTTCTCAGAACAAGACTCAAGAGAAAGAATTTCAGCTCAATAAATCGTATCTAGAGAATTTCAGCTCAATAAATTGTATTCTAGAGGGAAGCCAGCAACAGAGGCATAAGTTGAAAGCCACCCTAGCCCTCCTTTAGAATAAGAAATATTGAAAGAAATGTAAAATGTGTAACATCCCAGAATAAAAGACAATACAAGTTTTAAATTTTGAAGTTTTACTAAGCACAGTATATTTTCATAGATATAAAAGAGATTCCAGAGAACAGATGTAGGTGTGATCTTGCTCCTCAAACAGGTCAACTACTTACAGTATTAACTTTTAATAGAATCTAGTAAAAAATCTGTTCATTCTAATCAAGGACAAATTTCCTATTTGTTACTTAATTTCCATAATGTACCAGAGGGTCTGTAAGACAAAAAGAAGATGACCTTAAGATGATAATATTATATTTATAGATCAGAAAATACTGGTCCAGTTTTTTCCTAAAGTAGTATGTTGGAGCTTAAATGAAGTGAAACAATTTTGTGTATTGAGCAAATTCTCAGAACATTTGACAGCACAAAGTTGGTAGTTATTGAAAAGTAGGTATACAGCTGTGAATGAGTAATTAGATATAATTAGATAAAGAATTAATGAGCTGAAAAGCTTAAACGTAATGAAGAAAAAATATTTCCCAAATGAATTACAGAGAAATACATAGATGACAAAATGAAGTATGCAACGCTCAATAATTTTCAAATATTTTAAAACACAATTACAAGTATTTTATACCTGTCGAATATTCTTTTCTTTACTTAATAGGCAACATTTTTGATATACTTTTGTATTCTTTGCAGCTGTCTAAGCTGAAAGTAATAGTCTATCTCTTTGTGTGACATGGATGAAAACTGAAGGTTATTTCTTACCTATGCTAGAGCATGAATGGCTGTGTGTGGCTGTGCACATTCAAGAACTTGGTTTCCAGTTTCTTATATCATCCAGCCCCTGCAGATGCATTCCAAGTTCTGCCTTCCTAAATAATGCCTACATTGCTCTAACATAATTACTATGCATCCATTGCTGTTTTGCTTGGTGAAGATTGCTCATATGTGCTGCATACTAATTCAGGAAACACCCACCATTGGTGGTGAACAACTAATCTATTTCAAACTTTTTTGCTCTCACTGGAAATGCAAAAATACTTTACTAATATTTTCTGCTAGGCAAGAAGGCATTCTTTTAAATTTCTCTTTTTTTTTTCTCTACATTACTTCAAATGCCAGTAAATAGAGTGTTAATGCTCTTAGATACTGCAAAAATTCCAGGAAGATAAATACTGTACTTTTCAAAATAGACACTGTAGAATACTGTACTTTTCAAAATATGTTAATAGACAATAAAATAAATAAATATCTCAATACTGAGAAAGGGGGAGATTTATACTATCCCAAATCAATGCATGCAGATATGAGTTATGAGGTCAAAACTGTCTTTCAGTTGACTGAGTAGTACTAGTACTCTAATCTAATGCCAGTTTCACAACATTATTTGGAAGTGCAGAATAAACATGGTACCCAGAAGGAACATTAATTCACACACATATATACATGTTCATACATGAGTAGATCAGGATATCTTTTTTATTTGCATGCTCCTGGGGTATCTTTCCACTGAGTTACTTTTTATTGTCTTCCTCACAGGAGGTATTGCTATTTCTTGCAAACTTCACCTCTGCATCTCCTTTCTAGATAAGACTTTATTTGCCTGAATGCAGTTGCTTACTGGACCCATTGTTGCCATTACTCCTGAACATGATGCAAAAAAAAATTAAAAAGGGAGAAAATATATTCAGTTTGGACCATATCTCCACTGTGTTAATTAACACTAGCTTAGGAGTCTCATCCTTTCTTTGAGAAGAAGGTCCTAATTTTTGTGAAGCCCTTTTATCTTAATGTTTTTATACTCTTACCTTTATTTGGTAGAAGTATATTTCTCCTCCTACCATAAAGTTTCTCTCCTTTTATTTTTCTGCCTCACCAGTACCTAACTGGTTGCAGTCTTAAGTATAACAAACGAATCAGCATATTTCTTAGCTGTAATCTGCTATAATGCAGTTGTCAGGTTTATTCTTTCTTTGTGCAGACAGAAGTATTGAAATCTGAACAGTTTGCCCATAAGAGACGCATCAGCTCATCAGACCTGGTCATTAGGTGTGGAGGCAGGTACAGGTTGCTGCTGTGTGTACATTTGTGTGTGGGGACCACATACTTTCATAGATTAATCTGTTAGCCAACATTTACGTCATTCTTCTCATTGGATTGACCTTTTGTGGTCCATTCCTCTTGAGCTAAATGAGGGAGAAATATTTCCTTGAGTAAAGGCTTCTAAAAAGTGAATTAATAATTTGTGTTGTACAGCTGTATAAGGTAATTCACTAAATAAAGGTTTGTAAATCTGACAGTGTAGCTGATACACCTGTGGTTTTGGGTTTGTGAAGTTAGGAAGGTCTAAAGCTGTTTATCTTGACATCATACTCACTCAAAACACCTCTTAATAATCACAAATGGAAGAAAATTATTCAAAATTATTAGCAGTTAAAGGAAAAAATGTGTAAAGAATAATAAAACCATACAAGTTACAGAGGTACATCTCAGTTTCTGGAATGATATTTCAAAAAAACAGAAGTCACTATCTTAGGTTGAATAAAAAGACACTTAAATTGGCATCTTTTGACAGATAAAGCTCATCAGATTGTTCTGTGTAGGAATGGCATCAGGCAGAAGTATCTTAAAAATATCATCTGGGTGCACAATGGAAGCATGACAGGCTCTGGTAGGTTTCTCTCAGTTATATTAAAGTATTTTCCTCCATTATAGTAGGTAAGTCCAATGGGGGAGATCTTTAGGAGATTTGAAATATAAGAATGAAATGCTGGTAAGAATGAATGTTGGTAAAGCAAATTACACTGGACATTTAGGTATTGACAGTGCTAGTCTACTTGAAAGCAGAACTATTACAGGATCGAATTATTACACTGATAATTGCAATTGATAAATAAAGCTTTTCTCCATATGTGAAAATAGTTTGACCTTATTACAGAATTCTGCCAAAAAGGTCATTGTGAAAGATAAATTGTTCTTGAATTTTTCATGTGTGCCTAGCTGAATGGCAAGAATATTTTCCATTTCTGTGTTCTAAATGATTCCCATTCAGTATTTTCTTAAAAGACTGCAACAACTCCCCTTTGGGAGAATTTTCTAAAACATAATCCTGATGTATAAAAATGAGGTATGATTTGTATGGAGACGTATAGGAAAGACTTAGCATAGCATTCCAAGACTCTAGATTCTGGGGCTATGTCTAGAATAGAAAGTCTACAGTTTTACTAATTTGGAAAGCAAAATAAATTAAAATATCACTATGCCTGTGGAGTGCATAATTGTTCCTCAAATAGGCAAGAAACATTAGGATTTCAAAAGCATCACTATATTTTTTCTCAAGGGAAAGATGATTAAAAGATGCAAGATAGTCTTTCATAATCTATTATTCATTGGAACATATTTCTAGTTCCTATTATTGCCCTCAGATATTGAAAATGAATCAACATTTGGAGGAAATTATTTGCATTTTTTGTTAAGGTGCAATTACTGGACAGCATAATAGTAATACATGTACTATTTTGCAATGCCTGCTAAATGGCCTACCTCAGGTTATTCTGGGTTGATGGCCATTTTAAACTAATGCAGTGGGGCAAAACATTTACACCCTAGTCTAGGAAAGCAATCAAGCTGGGGGCAGGTAAGTGCTTAAATGCTCTCCATCACAAGTTTAAACTCTTCAAACACATTTCACTAATTTGGAGACCTGTAGTAATGCAAGTACTCAACGTTACTTTTGGGCACTATTACTCATCAATGATGTGAGGAAGGCTACAAAACTGAGAGGGTGATGTGCTTTCTTTTTTCTTTGGTAGGCAGACTGTAAAGTTCTCTATATCTTTTGGTATCGGGTAACTCTAGCAATAGGATTGCCACTAATTCTTCATCGAGCTAACCAGGAACTTACACCAAATGTCAGATAAGATTTATTTCAAAAGAGGACTCAAATTGGCATATTTTTTCCTTTTTCCTGAAGTGAATGTTTTTATATTTTAAACTGCCCTCTCTTTTAAATTACTGTGTTGTCCCAAAATAGAGAGAAATATTTAGTTTTTATTGCGCAATGGTTTGGAAGGTTCATCAGAGGCAATGCAGAGCTGGTGAAATATAAATAAAGGATTCTTTAAAAATATTCTTTCTCATCCAGGTATTGGACTTTACAGGGTAAAATGGAAGAAACAGATTGACTTTCTTTGCTCCCAGAAGTCTGACTGTCAACCTAACAGGCTGCTAAATTTCTTTTCCTTTAGCACCCAGTGAAAGTTCAGCTAGGTGCTTTCTTTGGTGCAGTACTATCTACAGATGGTATTGGGGCAATTGAACAAATCATCCTTGACTTTGTATTTTGGTTTCATCATCCATTTTCCTGCTACACAGAATCACACTGAAGATGGCCAGTGAAATTAATTTAAGGATACCTTACAAACCAAAACATGAACATATTAAGATTTGCTCTAGTGATGCAGAAGGTCATCTATTCACTTTATTTATACATTTAATCATGTTAAACCAATCTTTATAAATCCAAAGAGAGTTTTTTGCATTTTATTTGCGAAATTAAAAAAAATCAGGAATTAGCCTATAGGCTGGAACAAGACCTGGTCAGTAGAACAGATGTGATACTCAGCAGTTCAGGGTTTTCTTTTCTTTTTTCCTTTTTCTTTTTTTTTATTTTTTTTCCTTTAAATCTTTTTTCCTCTTTTTTCTTCTCTTTTTTCTTTTCTCTTTTTCCCTTCCTTCCTTCCTTCCTTCCTTCCTTCCTTCCTTCCTTCCTTCCT
>VWYI01040597.1:18706-38361 GCA_013399455.1 Anthoscopus minutus
CCTGCCTTCCTTCCTGCCTTCCTGCCTGCCTTCCTTCCTTCCTTCCTGCCTGCCTTCCTGCCTGCCTTCCTGCCTTCCTTCCTTCCTGCCTTCCTTCCTGCCTTCCTGCCTTCCTGCCTTCCTTCCTTCCTTCCTTCCTGCCTTCCTTCCTTCTATATATATATAGACTTTTATTTCATTCTGTTGCAATTTGTAAAATGCTCGGTGATGAGTGGGTCTTAGCAACCTTTGGACAACTTTTGGTAACTTCCACGTGGCAACGCACAATTGTATTTCTTGTGTGTGTAAAGAATGTAGATAATAACTCATGTCTGCTTGCTAAAAGATGCAAAAGGTATGAATGTAAAAGCACTCTAAATTACTGAGACACAATTTCCCTCCTCTTGTTTCTCAGTGAGTAACATCAGATATAACACTTGTAGACAATTGGATGTAAACAATAACACAGGAAGCCATCTTGCACATCATCTCCTTATTAGGCCTTTATTGGTGAATTTAAGGAAATTAAAATGAGAAAAGAAATACTAAATGAAATTGGAGTGAGCTTAAGCAGTTAGAACTTGTACAGTAAGTGGCGCATAAGAAACATTTAAATATAACAATTGAAAATTTTCAGTAGTTTCACTTAGAATTATTAGGGTAATTTATAACTCCATCTATGAATTTGGTCACTGACTTATGAATTAGTTTTCATTTCATCCTTCAAATTTTGCTTGTTTGTAACAGCTGACGTTAACAGAAGTGGAGTCATTTTTCTTTTTCTTTTGATACAGAATAAAATGAGGGAGGCAAGCTTTAATTTCAGAACATCTATAATGGGATAGCAGAGCAGATTAGCATATATATCAATATGGTAATTTGTCACAATGCTTCTGATTCAGTCTTTCATTTAGTTTGGATTATATATCAACTGAGAAAACTTGAGGTCCTAACCTTCTATCTTCTGACAAAAGATTAAACACTAATGGGGTCACTGATTGTACCATGAATTAGGATCAGTTTAGCATGTTATTGAATTCTTTAGTTTGAATAAAAGCTTTCAGTTATCAACAATTTTCTCAAGCTAGCAGATTTTTAATCAATTGTTTCTTTCTGCTGGAGTGTTACACCTGTCTATTTCTGTAGGATCCATTCAAAAACTCTCTAAAATCAACATTAAAAAATACTTAGTTCACTCTTTCCTTCTGCAAGGTAGATCTATGCAATGTTTTTGGATCTGTCTCCACCACCTGAGTTTATTGATGTTTATACTCTTTGGCACAAATTAGCAAAATTTGCTTTAATTTGCCAGCATTTTCATTTAAAATATTAAAGAGGCCAAATTAACAATATATAGTTCAGTTAAGTAGTGAGATGCTTACAGAAGTTCAGTATTTAACTATCCTGGGACACTGACTCTAATGGTTTCATGATTCTCTGTGTCATTAGGTCTCCAAATATTTTAGGAAGAATAATGCTGGAATCTAATGGCACAAAAACTGTACATAATTACAAAACAACTCTTAAGTCTAATTCTTAAACTGTAGTAATTGATCCTACAGTGAGATTTATTCAGTAATCATGGAAGGCAACAGCATTTACAACTAGAATAATTAAAGTAAATGAAGAGGAAAATTGTATTCTGTATAACATTTAGTTCATTATAGGCTTAAACAACTATGCCAATCCATGTTCATCAATATAAGTTATGATGCTCACAGACATAATTAAATAAAAATGTTATCACCAAGAAACAGTTCATGTAACACAAGTGTAGAAATTGTTACATTATAAGAGTTTTGCTTTTTTTTTTTTAGGGTTTATTGACAGTGCTCAAGAATATAAATAGCAGAAGATAGTATAGAATTTTTTACTTCTTTTTTTTCCCCCAGTGTTGTTCATAATATATAACATTACAATCTTTTCTGCACTCTCTGCTGCTGGGTCTTACTGCCTTCTGCGATGATATTTGATTCCATACCTCATTAAGTGCCTCTGTGGCTCTTTATTTGTTCAGTTGAGGTCTCACTGGAGTTCATTAAACCACATTAAACATCACTGATGTTTCTGAGGGAATTGCAGCATAAGATGTACAAGAGCCTAAAAGAGGATTCTATAATTTTGCATGGTAAATATAAGCAAGGAGGTTCCCCAAGGTGTGTGACAAAATGTGCAGGTTGCCTACATACCAGGTTGTTCTATAACTTTCCAGGGTCTTGAAAGCATAAAAGTATGTAGGCATAAATATATTTTTGAGATATCATAAATGATGGATTTAATTTATCATTAACTGAAATTTCCAGATACAAAGATTTAATAGCTTTTTGATGTTTGCATATACTGTCAAGAGGGATATGGCTCACAGAAAATAGTCATATGATTTAATATTTTCCTGTACATAAAAAATGTATTCTGATGTTTTCTAATAGTCCTATTAGCACTCGATATATGAGGCATCTTAAGAGGTTCTGGTGAGTATTAGAAAAAAAAAATCTTTCGTTTGCTGGCATCAACAGCTTTTGGTGGAGTGGAACAAGAGAGAACAATTATTCTTATATTCTTATATATACTTACATTATTTTATGAAGAAAGGAATAGTGAATGACAACAATTAACAATATATTTACCTTTAAAAATATTGCCTAATCAGATGTTTCAGATATGACAGATGAGTTCAACAGCTCCTCAGAGAGACAAGAATTGAAGTAAGGTTCTATTTATCCTTGATAAATATCCCTAGACATTGTACTTCTGAATAAAAGAAAAATTGCTCATTTGGCTCTTTGGTGATGCTAATGATTTCTTGAATATGTTTCTTTCACAAGGACCTGGTATGGTGGTATTATATCAGATCAAAAAGACTTGCTTTCTGTGGAAGTATATAGTAATTCTTATACAATTATTTACTTCAAAGGGGAAAAACAAACGCAAAGCAAAATGAAATTTTGGTCATTTTTTTTGTAGCTTCCTTCTCCAGCTTTGGGGTTTTTGTTTTGTTTTGGTTTTGGTTTTGTATTGTTGTTTGTTTGTATGTTTGATGAGTTACAGCAAAAAAATCATACAGCTCCACTAGAGATGTTATTGTGGACAGTTGACCTTGGCTGGACACCAGGTCCTACTGCACAGCTCTGTCACTCCCCTTCCCAGCTGGACCAGGAGAGACAATAAGATGGAAAATGACTTGTAGGTTAGAAAAAGGCAGTTTGCTAAAGTAAAAACAAGTTTGCATGAACAAGCAAAGGAAAAAAATATTTTTTTTCTCTACTTCCCATCAGCAAGCAATGTTCAGTCCCTTCCCAAGAAGGAGGGCTTCAGCCCACAGCAGTGTGCTCCAGAAGGCAAACATTGTAAATAACAAATACCTGCCACTCCTCCTCCTTCCTGAGCTATTATGTCTGAGCTGATGTGAAATTGTGTGGCACATCCCTTTGGTTGATTTGGGCCAGCTGGCCCAGCTGTGCTCCCTCCCCTGTGCTCACCCCCAGCCCCCTGATGGAGCAGGGAATGTTGAGAGACAGGGCTGATGCTGTGCTGGTGCTTCTCAGCTGTAGCTAAGGCACTGGTGTGTTACCAGCACCTTTCCAGCTACCAATGCAAAGCACAGCACTGAGAGGGCTGCTATGGGAAAATGAACTCCAGCTCAGCTAGAAGCAATACAATCATGAATGACATCTAATTTTTAACTTTACAGGGAATAGAAAAATTCATAGCAGTGCAGTACAACACTAAAGGTTTTATCAGTTCATTAGTGCTGATGATAAATTAAATGTGACTGAGGCAGACTCTCCTATATAAAGACAAATAAAGTACTATATACCACCAGAGTTAAGTCACATGCTTCACAGACAAATTATATCAGAGCTGTGTGAGAGAATTATCCCTGTGAGTCCAGTCTGAAAGCAGCCTACAGAAGGATGTAAAGATTTTCTGAGGTAAAGATTTTATACGTCTTCTTTCAAGTTTTTGTAGGATCTGACCTTCAGTTCTGATCTTTACATATAATTAAGCATATTTAGACATATATTTAGGCATATATACCCATATTCTATGAGTCTGTGATTCTGTAATACAAGTTCCATGTTTATAGGGCCAGATGCAAATATATAGTTTTTTGACTATAACATTCTAATTGAGATGCATTGAGTTGCAACAGTGGTAAAAACAAAGGTTGAAGAGGTTAAAGAGGACATCAAATCTAATTGCATCACAAAGAATAAAGTTAGACATTTATATTAGGGATTAGATAATGGCTTAATCTCTTCTTTGCTGAGTTTAAAAATGCATAATTACTTATTCTCTGTATCCATACTATAACAGTGTTTTCTTCTGAGAACATTGTATACTTTCCTACATTAATTCTAACTACATATAGATTTACTCTTAAAAGTACAAACAAAGAAATGGACTTCAAAATACAAGTTCAGTCCACCCCTCTTTTTTTTTAAAGCACAAAATATGGAGGCATATTTAATGAAACTGATTTTTTTAAATCACTATTAGTATGAAGAACACACTGCAACAAGACTTTATAACTAAAATGAGTAATGACAACATGCATTTACATTGGGATAAATAAAGATAGAGAAATCTTCATCCTCAGGACAAAAATCAACTTCTAACAAAATGAATTTTGAAAAAAAATTCCCCTTTTGGGTAAGATCAATACATGTAATGAAACTCACATAACTATCCCCTGAAGTCAGCAAAACTGATTTCTACAAACCCACCAGTTTTTACCAAGTGCAACAACTAGAAAGAGAAGAATTGTACTACCATAAGAAAGTAATTGAAAAAATGAAACCATGCATGGTAAGAGAGTTAATGGATGCCAAGTTCAGAGTTGGGCAAAATAAACTTGGGCCCATGGGGGAATTTGTGTACACTGGATATTTACATCAAATAAATTAATAGAAATACATATATAGAAGGAGAGGTCCAACTCCTCACCCATTCCATTGATTTTGTCAAGACATGTTTGTTCAGGCAAGCTGTGTGGTCCACACATCATCAGCCTCCCAAGTGACTGCCAGGCAGTGTCCATCCATGTGGACATCATCTACCATGATTCTCAGGAGACACATACCAACATTTAGATAGTGCTGGAATGTAGAATCTCCAGATTGCACTCACTGTCTCTACAAATTTGAATTTCTGGCTTCTGCGTCTTGTCCACTACTGCAAACACAAAAACAGAAGACATGGTAGGTTTATATATAGGAATAGTGAAGAAAAGTCTTAGAGGTTTTTTTGGGGACTTGGGGTGTTTTTTTGTGGGCTGGTTTTTGTTTCTGTTTTTTAAAATCAGATTTAAAAAACCATGTAATTTCAGGATAAATAACCTGGATATAGCCTTATTGCTTATTTTTGTGAGAGGATGGAGGGATGGAGGTAAGCCCGAACTTTATTTCTTTGCTCCATTTCTCTGATATTGGTTTCTGATTTTACTTTGTGGCAACTGATTTGAGTATTTTTATATAAATCAATATTACAAGCATGATTTTTAAACTAACACACATAAGACAAGCAGTAGTTTTTAAAGCAGTGGTGTTTTCTTAACTGTTTTGTATCTGATTTCCCAATCAAGGGGTCACTGCAAAAAGAAATAAATTTGAAACAATTAGGAGGGAGAATGGAAGAAATAGGAAGCATAGCCTTGAGAATTTCATACAACCTAGGAAGAGTTTCTCATTTACCAAATGATTTTAAACATTACACAGCTCAAAAATTCATATTGTCTGTTATTCACTTCATTTGCTCTGTTGTTACAATCCTGACCTAGTGATCCAGTGCATTTTAATTTTACTCTGCTTGGGGTCACATATACTAGAAGTGGCAGAAACAATAAATCTTGCTGCAATTCATTTTCAGGTTTATAGTTTCAAATTAGGACAAAAAATTATATATTTCAAAAGCATTCTATAGAAATACATCACAACATTGTAGCTGGTAACCAAAACATGATCTTGAACTTTTTCTTGTATTTGGGAAGATGCAAAACTTGTCAGAGAGCATACATTTTTAAAATAATATTTAGCTTTTCTTCTTCTGTGTAAGCTTGAAATCTAAGTACATTTTTTCCACATTCTTATTTTAATCATGTGAGGTGTTTACAGCTTACTTGGAAAACAAGGCATTCAAAATATGGAATGCACAATCTCCTTTTACTGAAAAATGAGGAAATTTTCTAGAAACAAATGAAATACCATGTAAATCTAAAACTAAATGAACTAAAATTTTGACTGACTGAGTTCAAGACTTTTATGTTGTATTTTATTTGAAGTACTCAATATATGAAATGAAATTTTATTAAAACAATACTAATATTAAAACACTGCAGTATTTGGACTGATTAGTGTTTTCATTATGGAAAGGATAAGTATGGGTAATATGATCTAATGAATATTGGGTTTTTGAGCTTCAATTAGGTGTCCCTCAAAACATCAACTTGAATAGTTTGAAGAATTTTGAAAACCACATATTTTGGTGACATGATTTTTGCTGAAATGACAAAAAAATTGTGACCATCAACAAGTATTTCTAAAAGGCATACCCTTTTTATTAAAAATCAAACTTAAGGTATGGATTTCCTGTTATTATATCAGTGCCAAAAATTTACATACTTTGTAATTACATCTGCCAAAATATTCTCAGAGTGAACTAACAACAATCCAGATAATATCTGGGAACTAAAAGAAAGTAGGAATTATATAAAGAGTTCAGAATAAATATATTTATTATGGTTTCACTTACTTTGCAGCTTCAAATGTTGCACCCTTACTACGAACTTTAAGAAAACTTCTTAAAATAATTTCATGATAATTAAATTAAAACTGATCTTGATGTACATGTAGTAAAATATTCTTTTGATTACTGTGTCATCTCATCTGATCCCTTACATAAAATAGGCTAAAATATTTCAGTCTTAATATGCATAGTTTCTATTTGAAACTTGATTCTTTTCCCCTAGAAATTTATTCAATTTTGATATAAGGATTTCAAGTGATTCAAAGTCCAGTGAGCCTGATTGCCCAATAGCTCCAGTCATTATGATTAAAAACCCAAAGAAACAAACAAAAAAATTACAATGCCTTATTTTTTTTCTTAGCTGACCTGCCTAAACCTTTCTTTCAATGTCTTCCTATACGATTTTATTCCCATTTGAAAAACAATGTCAGAAATCTCTTCCCAGTGTACATATTAACATATCTACTCTTTTACAGGAAAAATTACACAGGCTGAGTAATTATTACACAAGCTAGTATTGTTGAAATCCTTTTCTGAATCTATTCTAATTTTTCAAAAATCATAAAATGCCTCAAATAAACTTCTAAATATTGTTAATGCTACTTCTATGCGTATGAGTAGTATTCTGCATATATATATACACATAAGGTCAATGTTTATCCTTCAGTGTTGGAACACTCATAGCATCTCTCCCTTGCATCACCAAAGGCTGCAAAGCCTTATAGGATCAAAAATACTTTCCTTCCCTCCCCTCTCATGGGATTTTATTTTATTTTCATGAATACGAAACAAGTATTTTTTCTTTCAATAAATATCATGTTATATATGTCTATTCACAGCACACACAACATAAGTTCTCTGGGTTTTTCTTATTTTTTCAGTACCATTGCTTACAGAATGGCTTTCAGTATTTGGAGAAAGGAATTTAGTATTTGAATAAATTCCATGTAATATTTTTAAAAACAAAAAGTTATATCCAATGCAACAGTTTTCAATATATTGCACATATTAGTAAAGACACTATAAAAACAATTTTCTTTTTCTCCTTTTTTGTGGCACTGAGTCATAAGTTTTCCTCAACAAGGACAAGTTGGTTCTGGTTTGCGTTTTTTTTCATGACAATGATTTGAAGATTTCAGTTACTAACTTTTCCTAGTTCTCTTTTCTGTATATTGTAATAAATTTTGACTGACCTTAAGATCATGTAGGGGGAATGATTTCTTCACTCCTTCCATTTCTATTGTCTGAGACTTGCTCTCCAATATTCATCTATCTGTTTCTTAACGAAATGTAATTTGTGTGGATACCTAGATATTTAAAATTCCACTATAGGTGGCCTTAGACATTGGCTTAATTCTTTTTAAGAAAATGTTGTGCAATATACCCCGTATTCTTTGTCTCCTCATTCTTATGATTTTATGTATTTTATTCTGAAAATGACTGCTCAATTCCCTTTAAAAATACCAATTAAAAGAATTCCAGTGGAACTACTGCAGAATAAGCAATACACTTTTATTATGATGGTGGTAAGACAGCAATTCTTCAAGTTTCATGTAGATTCAATATAGAATTTCTATGGCTTGGTTCTAACAAGGATAATGTCTGTATTTCCTCAGCTCATTTCATATGACTGACTTTAGATTCCCAAAGTAGATAAGTACCATTTAAAGTAATATAATGTGCTTCCTATAAGTTTCAACACACTGAGCTAATGAGAAAAGTCTATTTGGAAGAGTGAGAGGAGATGTCACTCAACCTTGGGGAGTGTCATCACCACACTGTTTGTGACTTTCTCACTCTCAATTTGCTGTCTTGAAGTGAGAAAATGTTGTATTTCAGGTTCAAGGTAAATTCAATGCTCATGACAAGGGGTAGTAAGTGACATCACTAGATCCCACTGAAATTCTTGTTATTCAACCTTTTCACTTCTGGCCTCTTTTTGATTATTGTCTTTTGTTATATACTGTTTTATATGTCCCTCACAAGTGAATCTCTTCTCTTTATCTAAGTCTTTTACTTAGAGTCTTAACATTCCTTCATTGATTAGGTTGCTTTCATTTTAATTTCTGATTTCAACATTCATGAAATATATAGGAAGGGAAGAAGTATTTCCATTAAAGAAACTGTGCATCTTAATAAAGCAAAGTAAGGACGGAGACAGGCTTCAGGATCCAGGGAGAATATGCCAGAAGGACATGCGACCAAGAGCATCACTACAGATGGGAAACAAAATGTACCTATTAAACATTGTATCAGTGTGGTTATGCTGTTGTGGAATCCCAAACTACCTAAATTAACAGCAGCTGACTTACCCCTAATAAGGTCCTAAGAATTCCAGACCCCAAAGAGAGATTGGCTTCTTGTTCATCTTTTCCCCTACACTATCTTTTGGTTACTTCCTTGTTACATCCAGTATTTTTGTTTTGTTTATTTTTTTAATAAAAAAACTGTGTTCTTACAGATTTTTTTTGTAACAGTAGTGCTGTTCCTCTTCAAACCACAAGCTTCTTGCTGTTTCTGCAAACAGAATGTAATGATCCAGCCCTGAAGTTGTCAATTCTTAAACATTCTACATAATTATTTTACTTAATTAGCTCATTATCTTTCCTTTTTTTTTTTTTTTTCCTTTTTCACAGTTTAAGAAATGCAGGTAAATGATAGATGATACAGGAATAGAAACTAGAGATTTTGGGAACAAGACTGGAGTGATTATATTTCAGAACATTCAGACAGTGGATTATTTGAAGAGCAGTTATGTTGGTCTCGCTGAGAGCAAAAACTGTTTCTAGAAGACTCTAGAAGAACACTACTTCATTATATGTACAGCTCTGCAAAACGGGGCAATTTCATTAGGAATTGTTTTCCATTTCTTTTCTCTTTTAATATTTCTTGGCTTACTTGCGTGTTTCTTTCCATTTCAAAGAAACTTCCAAAAGGGTTTGAAATCCAACTACATTCAAAGGTGGCTAAATCAGCTGGAATGTGGAAAAATTTATTCCCAGACTGTAGCGGTGTGACGCAAGATCCATGTGTTTCACCCCAAGCCTCGCAGGGTTTCTGGCTAACCCTCGAGAGTTCCAGGGAGAGCAGCGAGGGATAGAGTTACACAAGTGTCAGTCTGGCTTTTCCTACACCCCCTCTCCTTCGATTGGTAAACTAACTATTCCCTTCCCCTTGCTCCGCCCCGAGGGATAAAAGAGAGATGGTGGGCGGAGAGAGTAGAGGTTCAACCTAGGTTTCCGAGAATGAACATCGGTGTCGCTAATGGAACTTAATAAAATCAGGACCTGAAACCTAAGTCGAACTTTGCATTTTTTCCTTCACCTCGTCCGGGATCTGCAAAGAGGAGCTCAGAAGGTAAAAGACTAACTTTCTAACTTGCTAGGGGAAGCCTTGCGTTCAAACTGCTCGCTGCTGCTCGACCACGACGTGTCTGGACTTGTCCCAGCCACATGGTCTTGGCTCTGCCGCGGACGCTGAAAAGCCGAGTTCCGGAGCAGGCCCACCGGAGGGCGTAAAGCACCTCGATACCAGACAACAGAGAACATAAGAGCAAGGTTTCTGAAGGATATGCTGACTCTACTGTATCTAGCCTAATCTGTACCATAGCTCCATGATCAGGTGAACTTTACTTGTTTCAAGGTTCCAACACTGAAACATAGAAACATTACTAATTAGAGAATTGATCTGTTTCTGTGGTGTCTATGTAGCCATTGGCTCACATATATGTAGTGTATGCCTATCTAGAGCAGCTTCTTTTTAAATATTAATAAATCTGTTCCTTGAAGCCTTTCAGTAGAAGAAGAAAAAAAGAAGTTCTCATTTGAAGGCTTGTGGCTAGTTGCTTACAGTGTCTTAAAGTTGTGTCGCTGGAATATGCGAGGATTTAGAACCTGTGAAAAAGAACTTTCCTCTTTTGGATTGCAATGCCATATAATATGGCTTAATCAATTTGACTAAGCCTTTCAGGAATAAAATGTGACCAGGCTGACCAGGCTGTAAGTTGAGTTCCATTCCAGGAGGAATTAAATTCACTGAGTGATAAACTCCTCGAAAACAAGGATTGCAATAGAACTGTTCTAGTAAGCATAGTATAATTGCTCTTTAAATAATGACAATGGAAAAGTAAAATGACAAGTGTAACTCACTTCTCTAGTAAAAAAGGAAATCTGGCTTCTCTGTCTCTAGTGGGCATGAATAAGTTTGACAGGATCAAATGTCTTTTTTGGTTTTTTTAAACCTAGATATGGCAGCATCTAGTTGATTATTCAGTACTTCCTTCCTGCTGTTTAGCTCACCATTTGAAAAACCAGCATTGTAATTGTAGCATTATCCAGTGCATAAAGGCTCTTGTAATTTTTAAAGGTTTGTATTTCACAGTTCCTAATTCCTTTTCTTGCTGTTATATATATTACATTTGCTCTTCATTGAGATGACCTGCATAAGGAAGCTCACTGTGGTGCTACTTAATATTTGATGCCATCCCGTTGTTTCTTTTAGTTCTTCAATAGATGTCGAAAAGCAATAATATCAGTGTCAGAAAAGATATCAGATAAAGACATGACTGCTTAATGTTTTATGGGAAAGATACATTATTTATTACAGAAAAACAACAGTCTTCATAGAATCACAGAATGGATGAGCTTGGAAGGGACCTCTGAAGGTCATCTGGTTCAACACCCTTGCTCATGCAGGGCCACTTGCAGCATGTTGCCAATACCATGCCCAGATAAATCTGAGTACCTCTAAAGATAGAAACTCCAAAATTTCCATGAGTAATCTGTCCAGGATTTGGTCATCCTCACAGGAAAAAACATTTTCTGGTATTCAGAAGAATCCTCACATGTTTCAGTGTGTGCCTGTTGTTTACAGGCACATATTATTTCTAGGGTCTGGCTCTGTCCTCTTTTCATGCTCCCTTCAGATATTTGTACACATTGATGAGTCACCCCAAAACTTCCTTTTCTCCAGGCTGAACAGTCCTAGCTCACTCAGCTTTTCCTCGTATGAAAGATATTCCAGTCTTAATCATTTTAGTAGCCCTTAGCTGAACTCTGTCTCCAGCAGCTCCACCTCTCGTACAAGGGAAGCCAGAACCAGGCTCAGTACTCCGGGGCTGGACTTACCAGTGTTTAGTAGAGTTGAAGGAACACCACCCTTGATCTGCTGGCAACAATCCACTTAAAGTAGCCCTAGATATCATTCACCTTCTTTTCACACAGAATCACGGAATGGGTACGGTTGGAGGAGGCCACTGTGAGGTCATTTGGTCCAACTTCCCAACCTTTCCACAAGGACACACTGGGGGCTCATGTTCAGCTTGGTCCACCCAAAACCCCATGGTCCCTTCTGTCGAGCTGCTTTCCCAAGAAGTTGGCTTCCAGCACAGAGTTATGCATGGAGGTCTTCCCTGTGGGCAAGATTTTGCATTTACGCTTGTTGAACTTCATGAGCCTGTATCTCCAGCCTATCTATGTCCCCCTGGAAGACAGCACAACCCTCTGGCATATCAGCCACTACTTCCTGGTTTGTGTCACCAGCAAACTGTGCTGAGGGCAGTCTCCCCATAATCCAGACTGTTAATGAAGATTTCAGACAGAACTGAACTCTGTACTGGCTGCTGGGATACACTGCTAGTCACTGGCAACTGGACTTCATGGCACTGATCACCACTCTCTGGGTTTGGCTGTGCTGTGTTTGCAATCCACTTCACTGCCTGCTTACACACTCCAAACTTCCCAGCTTCTCAAGGAGGATTTTATGCCCTATAGTGTTGAAATATCCACTGTTCTCCCCTCATCTACCAGCCTTCTATACTATGCTCCATCTCCTCAATAAGGGTAGAGCTTTAAAACTATTGTTACACTCTCCCTGGAAATGCAGCCTACAAATATATTCCATTACTACTGTTTGATAATATCTAAAACAAAAGAGTGTCTGACTAAGTGCAATTTGTTTTTTGCCTAGTTTAGGACTGAAAATCACCATCAGAGCTGTGATTTTAAGCCCAGGTAGAGATGAAACACCACACAGTCACTCACTCAACTCTCTCGCTCTCCACTACTCTGGTGGAATGGGGAGAAGAATCCTCTTATCTCAACATAAAATTAAAACCTGTATGTTGAGATAAAAACAGTTTAATATTTTAAAATAAAGTGTAATAAATAATAATAATAATGATAATATAAAGGGAAATAGACAAAGTGATACGATGCAATTACTCCCCACTGCTGACCAGTGTCAGACCCCTCATCCCACTCCTAGGTTGTCCATCCTTCTGGGTAACTCCCCCCAGTTTATATCCTGGGCATGATGCTCTATGGTGTGGAGTATCTCTTTGGTCAGTTTGGGTCACCTGTCCCAGCTGTGTTCCCTCTTAGTTTCTTTTGCACACCCTCCCACTGGTAGAGCATGAGACAGGAAAAAAAGTTTTGGCTTCAGAAAACCCAAAACATCAGTGTCTTATCAACATCACTTTCATTCTGAATCCAAAACACAGCACTGTAACAGCTACTAAGAAAAAATTAACTCTACCCTAGCTGAAACCGGGAAAACAGTGCAGATAAATTACACCTGACATCAGTATACTGAATATGGCTAAGAGAGGCAGGACATAACTTACCAGTGCTAGCAGTAATACATTTTTCACCACTAACAATTTGTCCTAAATATGAAAGGAAGTCCACTTTTCTTGTTTTATAAATGTTTTCATAATTGGAAAAATAATACAATCCCCTTTTTTCATGATATTGAAAACCAAATATTTTCAAAATACATATTAAGTAATTCTTACTGCAGAAATAGGAAAAAAAGAATTTTGTATTTCTAACACAATTAAGATAAAAAGGAATTGCATGTATGCTGTCAAATTGTTTTCTATATAAGGTCAGTAAACATTTGAACATTTAAAAATAAATATTTCCATACTTTAAGTTTTTCCCATCTTTTTCTTATGACTATGTTCCATCATATCAAAATAGACTGAGTAGTTAGCTGGTTGATTATGAGGCATAGATCAAAGTTAAGTGAGGATATGGCTATCTCTATGACTTTCAGTAGAACATCAAAGTTAATGTTCCCTTCCCACTATAGGTTTGGCTCAGTAAAATGTAATTAAACAATAATTAGAATCAATGTTTCCAAATGTTCAAAAATAAGTCAGTTGCAGTATTGATGGCTTTTCTTTCTGTCATTTATATTCAAAATTGCCAACTAATTTTGGATTCCCTTTAAGTATAAAGTAGTATTAAATCCAACCAACAAAGCAGCCTCATTCAGAGGAGCCTTTGCTTCAATTCCATCAGATTATTTAGTATACTAGGAATAATTTATCATACATATAATGCTAAAATGAGAATTCAAGTTAGTACAAGTTTAGAAGTTTTGTTTATCTCCATCTGGAGTTAAACATGGCATATGCCGTAGAATGCTAGGTGATGTCTTTGGAAGAACAGCAGTTACTGCTCTTCTCTGTAAACAGTTCAAAGACTATTTAAGCAACTGAGATGCTAAATTAATTTCCATTATTCATCTTGCTGATGTTTTCCATATTTGGTGTTTGTCCCTTCTTCCAAGGGAATATTATGTACATGGTAGCAACATTGGAAAGATGGAAGAATGATTGTGAAGTCTCATTGTTACTTCCTACAGGCAAGTTTTGGTCTTGTATTTCATTTATATGAAGACAGTGTGCATCTGACATTGCAACTGCAAATTATGCCTATCACATCAAGCCACACAGCACGTAATACTTTGTTGGTTTGAATACAAAAAGAGTGTCCCATACAGGGAGTTATTTCTGAAACGGCATGGATTTTCTCCTTCTAAAATATAAGCACAGAAAAAGTAGGATAGAATCTTAATTTTAATTCAGTATTTTAAATTTAACCACTTGGTTAAGTCAAACAGCCAAACATTAAGGTTTATTTAGACCTTTGAACTGATTAATCCCAGTATTTCTTAGTTCTGAGAAAGCAAAAAGAAAAAGGTACATTGCCTCTATCCCTCTATGCAAGATTTATCCATGTGATGATAACTGATGGAGTTTGTGCTGAAAGGTGTCCATGTAATGTTTGAAAAATAAAGCCAATTGACTCAGCTAAGAATCACTTGCTAAATCTATATATAAACACCTCAACACTTTTCTCTTTTGTATCTCTGCAAATATCCACTAATTTCTTTATGTGGATTCGTGAAGGAACAAAAAATTTTTGTCCTGCTCTTGCTATTTTACGTACATTTATTTGGTGTAAGAAAAAGAATCTGTTTTAAAGGGCAGATTTGTCTGTTTATAACAACTGAAGGAAAGACCTCTATTTTTGTTTTACCCTTTCTAAGATCCTGAAAATATAATGTTATTACTGAAGCATGAGTTAGTATTCTGGAAATATTTGTAAGGTGTTTGATTGGACTGCCAAGACTGAAAATTGATAGAATCTTTCTATCAGTACACCGTGTATATAACTGATATGTGATCCAAATTTGTCTCAGGACAGATCTTTTGGGGAATTATTAACGAAAAGAAATTAGTATTTTATCTTCTTATTCAATGCAGAAGATCAGCAATGAAAATTCTGTTTTCTGCAATATAATGACATGAAGGTAGTTGTAGTAAGAGAAAGAGCCCTTATACCAGAGCTAATTGTCAAGTATTATCAAAAGCCTCTGTCTTGTATTCATAAAACACTTGTTTCAGAAGGAAAACAACATCAGTTATCATTCTTAGGTATGTTTAAAAATAGAATCCCGAATTTGAAAGATAACAATGCTCTTTTATATATTGAACAAATTATTGGGAGATAGAAAAATCTAGCACCAAAATATTTTTTTAACTTTAAATTCCATCTAACTGTTTTACATTAAATGAGAATTCCTATTTGACAATTGAAGGAATATTGGACTCTTAGCTACGTACTAAAAGTAACAAATACAGTAAAAGAACCCCTTTTAATAGAGGAAATGAATAGACATGCAAGGGTTGATTAATGGAAAACACAAAGATACAGATTCCAGTTCCCCACAAGTATCATTGCTGAGAAACTATCTCAGTCATAGTAAAACAGGTGCTAAAATAAAGTCATAGTTTTATAGGCATTATCCCACAATGTGCCAAAAAGTTATCTTTACGTTAAATAGCCTCTCATTAAACCCTAGTGTATTTGTAACACAGACTGTTCTTAGAATGTAGAATTTTACCACAGACAAAAGCATTTAATACAGCAGGAAGTAGAAACGGCCATACCATGAGGAAAACAAAACTGTCATTTATTTTCATACTGTAGTTAAATAAATTTAACCAAGAATAGACAACTTGTTTATTTCCTAAATGAACACTTATAGATGTTACACCGTGAAACCCTTTAAATTATTTTTAAAAATTCCCTTGGTCCCCAGTGATTGTAATAGTCTCTAGCAGCTGGTGACAGCTGAACTGTGCATGAGTCATATTGGATATAAAACACTACTCATGTTAAAAACAAATTATGGAATTAGGCACACCATTCTCTTTTAAGAGTGAGCTGAAAAAATTTCAAGGTGACTTTTTTGGTCAAAATTAACTCCAAGCACAGGCAGCACAAATGATAGGCAGTCTTGAAAAGGAGAGTGTTCATTTAAATAGTGAAACATGATCTGAAGTTCAATTTTCATTGAATTAAGTAGCCAGTTCCTGACAGTAATGCTGGTACAGAAACTCAAAGGATTTGAGAAGTCCTGAAAGATATTACAGTTTTGTAAGGTCCATAGCTGTGGATAGGGCAACTGAATTAATAATACAATTGTATTTTATTTTCATACAATTTAGCTTTAGAATATTGCAGTGTTACTGCAGTAGGTAACCTGATGAATAATATTTGTGTATAATATATATGCAATTAGATACAATTTGCATATAATGTAGATACAATGCATAAAATAATATATTCTCAGTTCTGAGATTGTATTTGCATATAATGTAGATACAATGCATACAATAATATAGATATCTACTATATTGACACAAAAAATCCAAAACAACAGAAGGAAGGGCAAGCACAATACTCCTTTTGACATTGCAGCTGTAGAACAAGTTTTTCTCAAGTTGCGTAGGAAAGTCTGCAGCATATAAGTGGATATGAATTGCTAAGGCAATCAGAATATCCTGAGTTAGAAGACACCCACAATAATTATCAAATCCAACTCATGGCTCTGCACAAGTCCAAAAATCACTCTTCCTGAGAGCATTGTCCAAATGCTTCTTAAACTCTGGCAGCCTTGGTATCACGACCACTCACTTCCCTGGGAAGCCTGTAACAGTGCCCAACCCCTCTCTCGGTGAAGAGTCTTATCCCAATATCTGCCCTAAATCTCCCCTGACATCTTTATGCTGTTCCCTTGGGCCCTGTTACTGATCACCTGCTCTTCCTTGATCCTTTGTGATGAAGCTGTGCACCACGATGTGTTCTGTCCTCAGTCTCCTCTCTTCCAGGCTGAGCAAGTGACCTCAGACTTTCATATGGTTTCTCTTTTAAAGCTTTCACAATCTTCATCCTGTTGATGGTCTCTTAATAGCTTTATATCTTTCTTATATTGTGACACCCAGAACTGCACACCATATTTGAGGTGAGGCTGCCCCAGTGCAGGGCAGAGCAGGACAATCCCCTCGCTTGCCCCACAGGACAGGGTTGGCCCTCCTAGCTGCCAGGGCACACTGCAAGGAGCTGCATTCAGCTCTGGGGTCCTCAGTGTCAGAAGGACAGGGAGTCTGAAGAAGCCTTCAGGGTGCCCTAGGTGCAGCCCAGATGAGAGGAAGGTGGTGTTGCCAAGACATTTTGCTATTTGGTACCATCTCACACCATGGCCAAGGGTGGGGGAAAGGGCTCTCCTGCTCACTTCCAAGAAGAAGGGGTGTGGTTTCTGGCTGGGGGTGAGTGTGGTTGGGGTGGGTTGGTGCCAGCTCCTGTCCCATCAGGCCATGTCGGGCCTTGGGGAGCACTTTGTGTGCAAATCACCCACTTTTCACAAAATCTGAAATTGGTGGGAAGGGATAATTTCTCCCACATTCCTTGTGAGGAATGACCAAGTGAACCAGGACTCTTCAGGCTGAGGAAAAGACAACTGAACAACAGTATGATAAAAAGCGAGAATGACAGAAAGAACGCAAACAGAAAGCTACAAAAAGTCTATAGGTGGTCATATAGAGTAGTAGCTGGCATTTAAAAGAAGAGAAAAATTATATTTCTTCACTCATTTATATTTGAGGATTCTCCGATAAAGGGACCAAATCATTTACATGGACACAAAAAAACCAATTGGACAAACAGGGATGGTGAAGATCACTCTGATTAATAAATTCTATCTCAGAAGCAGAAAGTTCTTGAGATATGAATGTTGGGGATCAGGAAGAGGGAGTTGCAGAGTACCAAGAATTCCTGCTCACTCTGACCCATCCTTCTTCCACAGGCCTTCTCTACTGCCTGCTTTTGGATGTGGCATACTGGAGATTGTAATCTCTTGGTATGGCATGAGATAACTGTTCATGTTGAACTCCAGCAGGGTTCTGTCTTTCTTCAGCAAGATTCAACATTTCCCCTTTCATCTACTTTCTAAATGCTTGTTTAATTCCATTTCTTCATTCATTTCAAATTGAGGAACTGATTTCAAAATTATAAATCCAAAAAGCCTATTTCTGTCCTGGTCTTCTTTTATCTATTACCTTGTCTCTTTAATTACATTGCATGATCTATTGCAATTGAAGTTACATTAGGAACACCAAAAATTTCAAACTATTAAAATGATGTAATACTGTGGGGTTTATGTCATTATTTCTCACGGTACTTTTATGTTCTAATATTTTTATTTTTAACATCTTACAACTGTCCTCAGCATAAATTGAACCATGTGGAGATTTTGCTAAATGAACAACATATTCACTATGACGATTCAAGCAATATTTAATGTAGTTTTTTCCCTCAAATTGAGAATTACATGCTCTGTAACCCCATTATTTCATTATGCACAATATCCACTGATAAAATCCTGAGTTGCTTTAAGTTCTTAGCAAACATTCTTCTCACTTCTCTAGGTATTGCACTGAAATGCACAACCCCTCCAGCAATTCTTTTACAGTTTTTGATTTTACAGATAATTTTGTTTCTTGAAAGAAATAGATTTCTTGTATTCCTAGTGCCCAGAGAACAACACAAATGATTAAAATATTCAATGATAATGAACAGAAAAAAATAGAAGTTCCATATTTGCAGTACTGAACAAGTACAGCAGGAATATCTGAATGATATTTTTACCTTCTACTTCTATTAAAAGAAACGCAAAAACCTAAAGACATATACAGTTGGAAAAAATGATCATAGTAATCTGACAGTTTGGAGTAAATAATTCCTTTGATGGATTTAACTTTTTACTATGCTTGGGCAAGGTTCTGGAAGATTTCACATTTTTCTGAAATTTTTTTTTATCATTTGAAATTACAGAGCCAATATAATTGACATATACTTGGGCTTGTGTTAAGTCAGGAACAATTATATTTTAAATATCTGACACTGCATGTAGGCATATTTACTAAACTCTAACACCTCAAAATTTCTGAGACTAATGTAGGTCTGCCTGTGCTCATCAATCCTGCCATGATTTTTTCTCAGGCTGCTGTCCCTGAAATATTGTGCTGGTTTGACTTTAGTCGGTATTGGAAAAGAAAGAAGTGAAACATCCCCGGAAATGGTTCTCCTGAGAGAGACTCTTGAGAGTTTCAGAGAGAGCCAGTGACGGTCCAGTTCTGAGAACTGACAGCTTTATAAGCCATTCAGCGTTGAGTTCCACCCCCGTGAATACCATTGTGAAGCCCGAAAAACTCTGAACTTGCTCTCTTAGGTTTCCGGTGGCTGGAGGTAACAGAGCTGTGAGTGGGGGGGAGGCCAGGCCCGAGCCGAGCCGAGCCA
>VWYI01040597.1:38783-50582 GCA_013399455.1 Anthoscopus minutus
ACCCATTGACTCAATGAAAGAAAATGAGAAGCGTTTCACAACAGCAGTTTTTCTAAACCGAGCAGCTGCTGTTTTGTAAAAATACAAGCCACAAAGAACTGTTCTTGTAGACATATCTCCAGAGTGTTAAAAAACTCCTTGCCCTATGTGAATTAGAGAAAGATTATTGTAGAAGTGATAACTGATTTTAAAAATCTCAAATTTCGTTTTATGTTGTTAAGTGGGAAAGAAAATAAGTAAGTAGGAGAGAGAAGTGTTCTGAAAGTTTCATTTGAACTTTTCATTTTCTTTTTAGTTTGTTTTGTTAATAAATTTTCCTTATAGTCTTAAGTTTAAGCCTGCGTTTTCCTTTCCTCTAAAATCATATCTCACAACAGAAAATAAGTGAGCTAGTAAGTTTTAGCTAGCTCTAAACCCACAACAAATATGTTCACTAGAGATGGCTGCACAGTACACTGAAAACCTTGCATTTGTTATTATTGATTTATTTATGCAGACAGCATGCTGATTCTCCAGGATGACAAGCATTTATAGCATCTCAGTCTTTGATGAATCTTCCACAGAGTGAATGTCGGATCTATAAAGCTCCTTGTGATCAGGCATCCTACAGACAACTGAACTGCAGAGCTGAGTCACACATGCAAGCCCAGAGACTCTTGGACAGTGACTGGATAAGTGCAATCCATATGCATGAGTGTTTCAAAGGGACATATAGTGCAATGCTATAATTAGATAATTTGCAGCAACAAGCACTCCACTGACCCAAGCTAATCCTCTGCTTACTTCCATTCTTAGTGCAGATAGGCTTCCTCATATGCAAGTGGAATTTGAGTGGTAAATGAAGGGCATTTATTTTGTACTCCTGGAACTCTTACTGAAGTATTGAGATTAAACCTGGGGTTGCAAGAGGAGGGACAAGCGGCCTTTTCCAGATGTTTCAGCTAGTCAGTTCCTAGCAAAGGCTGGAATAAATTACTGCTTCTAGTGGCAGCCACAGAAAATGAGTTTCTGTTCTGGGCAAAGAAGACATGAACCTCTTTATGTGCAAGTTGGATTCAAACCTGGATTTTGCCTTTTTTGCTTCATCCTTTTATTTCCTTTATTCAGTTAGACTGAAAGCCCGCTTCTATGCTTTCTTAAAATAACTGTTTTGATGCCTATAAATCCTCCCATCAAATGAATTGTTAATAGGAGATTAATATGATGGAATGGTAGAGGTTTTCTTCTAACTCATCTGCTCACAGAGAGGTAAGAGTCCAGTTGCTGGTTTTCAGTTTAACTTACCATTATTACACAGTAATTTTATATATTGAATTAACATTGGCGCAAATTCTGCATCAGATTTGTAGACATGATTCTTAGTGGGTTTAATAGACAGTTGAGTTACATGTCTTTGCACAGAATTTTGCACTGAGTAATGAATGAGCCATTAAATATAAACAGTGGAATAAAATAATGCTTAAATTTCACGCTTCTGTGTTGTAGGTATTTCTAAATTCTAATAAATTGCAATTCCGAGCAGACAAGTAAAAATTGTCTGTGTCAATCATGTGCATAGGTAATGAACCTCAAACATTTTTAAATATTTGAAGAAAGTTTCTGAATTTTAGGTGGGCCTGTACATGTCTAGACAGCTTTGCAAAATCAACACTCTTAAGATTTTTAAGGAATATTATTTATGATGTTCAGTAAACCTCATAACACTGTCATTTCTCTAATTTTTTTCTTTCAGAAACAAACAAAATTTTTGACAAAGATGGAGGCAAAATATTTAATCCATGTCAAAAAATAATGATTGGAAGTTGTTACTGCATTACTTATAGAAACTTATGAAATGAAAGGAGATAAGAATTCCATTCCAACCTCACACTTTATGTGATTCTGTGATTCTAGAAAGTTCTAAATGGGGTTCCAAAGGAGAAACTGAGAAGCAAATAAATGATAAAATATTATTTTGATGTCTATAACAATTTTGTGAATGCTGGTTATTCATTATAAGAAAATGAATCATGAAGCTTGAATCTCAGAGTTCTAGAGCCCTTGTGAAGCTGTCAGACAGCTTTTTCAGCTTTCATTCTTACTGTTGTACCAGAAGAAAGGCCACTTTGCAGGCACAGTAAGATTCACTTTCTTTGAAGAACACAAAGATATATTTGTATTTGTCAAGGTTTTAAAAAATTATTTCTAACTTCTTTTTTTTTGCTTTCATTACTATCTCACTACTTTACATCTGTTCTGGATGGTGTGATGGGTTGATGCTGTCTGGATTCCAGGCACCCACCAAAGCCTGCCTATCACTGCCCTCCACAACTGGACAGGGGAGAAAATACATAACTAAAGGTTCATGAGTTGAGATAGGACTGGGAGAGGCCATTCACAAAATACTGTCATGTAATTATGAGAATTTAATTGTTTCTTGGAAAACTGAAATTGAAAATTTTTTCTTCATTCAGGCTGTTTCAAATATTAGATAATGATACCTTGAGGAGCTGGAACAGAGGCTAGATGGAGTTAGGAATAAAGGATATTTATTGAGGCCTCCAAAGACCATGCTTGGGCAGTACCGCTGCTGCAATCAGGGCTCTGCCTGGATGACTCCAAGATGGAAGCAAAGGAGCTCCCAGTCCTGAGATCTCACATTTTATATGTTTGGTTCCATTTGCATACAGGAGTCCCACTTGCTCGTCCTTCTCCTTCCACATTGTTTATACTTTGAGCCTGAAGTTTGGAAAAAATGCCCTTGGGTCCCCAGTTGAAGTAAGATTGTTGTGTCTTCACCACCCTGTGAAAAGATCCTAATAACCCTGAACAAAAGCCACACACCAATGCAGAACAGAAAACCCAAAGGCCCTGGTCATCAATTCCATCCCTGACTAATGAAAACAGGGGTGGATTTTCCCACGCTTCCTATTTAGAAAGTGGTTTGGCACAAAGGCTAATTAATGGGTGTCTTTATCAGGTGCTAAGTTTAGCTGTTGTTTTAAAATCCAAAAAGGAGAAATATTTGCTTTGTTCACATAATTTATTTCATTATATGCATTTGATAGAGGTGTTTAGTCACTGTTGCCTAGGTATTAACAAAGAGTCAGGACTAGATATACTGTGATGACAGTAGGTTTATTTTACAGCTCAACTGTTGACCACTCACTGTAGAAGTCAAAGTCATTCCATTTCAATTACATTATTCCAAGAAATCCATCCTTAAATCTGTTATTGAAAAGGCAAAATAATCATAGGCTCCAGACATCTCCACAGTCCTCCTCAAAAGTACTTGGACATCTATGGATGCACTTTACCACTAAAATCAGTTCTAAGTCAACCAGCTACTTAAAAATCTACAACTGGCAAGTAAAGGAATATGAATCTTCAAATGTGCCTGGAATAGCTCATGATAAAAAAAGCACTTAATAAATAAAGGTCCATTATCTTTTCTTTCAATATCATATTGCGCCTTTATAATTAAAACACCAGTTATTTGGTTTAATAATTCTTAATACACTGTCATCTCAGTAAATAAGCAACAATGAGGCTACAAAATCCTTCAGTTCAATCAGTTTTGAATAAGTTTAAATCCTGTGTTAGGCATTCAGAGAATTGTCTGATATTATTCTCTACGTTGAATCATGAACAGAACTGAAATTAGTGAATGTAGTCAATATTTTTATGCTGGAAAATTATTTTTTTCCCATTTTTTTGCTGCATAAAGAATTTTACATTCTGTTTAGATATCCTTAAATCATCGTTCATGGCTTGCATCTCAGATGTGTCTGTATTTATGGAAGTAAAGCTGTTGGAGTTGAAACAATAATATATTTTGGAGATTAGATTTGGACTTACATCAACCTCTTGTTTTTTTCCTCTCAACTTCTAAATTGGTAACAGACAGTTGAAAAAAAATAACAGATTGTTTTAAATTATTGGAGTCACTTCAGACTGCATTGCTTAGATTTTATGATATTGCTCATTACTATCACATGATGTAACATAATTTGTCAAAATGACATATCAGTAACATGGCAGAAACACCAGATGTCATAGGAATATAAGCACTGCCAGCCTAATTTAGTTCATTTGTCCTTTCCAGCCAATGTATCACTAATAGTGGCCGGAACCAGATGCCCCAGAAGAAGCAAAAAACCCTTGACAGTGAAAACTGTTTGAAAGATCAGTGTAGGAGAGCATGTTCTTTCTTTCTTTCTAAATCCTGCTTAGCAAACAATAGTGGCTTATTTCCTGCAATATTAAGATACAAATTTGTGTGCTAAATCCTACATTCCTCAAGTCTGCCATAAGTCCTCAGTTTCTTCTAATTTTGATTATGTTTTTCATTCTCACTTTCACATCATTCTCAATTTCTTTATCCCATGTTGCAAGTGGCTTACTGCATATGATTTAGGATGTGATTCAGCAAACCAAACAGAAGGAATATTTGTGCTGGTAACCAAACATACACAGATTAAATGCATATATAAAGGAAAAAAACACAGTATTATAATGATTCTCTGTCACAAAAGTATGTTTTTAAAAAAAAATCAGAGAGAATCAAAATGGTATTTTCTTCCAGATGCAGATTGCATTCATTTGGGGTGTCTCTTATATCATACATCATAAACACCGATGACTAGCAGTGAAGTGATATCCTAGGTTTTGTTTTGTTGAAAGTTCAGATGACCTTTGCATATACAAGATTTTGACTACTTGAGACAAACAGAAGAAAGCAGTCAGTTTGCCTTTTCTCACAGAGTTAGAGAAACTTCAGGTACTTGTGTTAGTAAGAACATAGAGATCCTATCCTTTGTTATCTGAACCACTTTGCTAATTCCTAGTCTAATAAGTAGACAGTCAGTATAGAAAACTGTAATTCTTCTGTGAGAAGTAATGATTTACTGACATTCTATTAAGTTAGACAACAAAATTCAATTTTCTGACTTCTGGTAAGGAGTGAGCTTCATTTCACACCATGAGTTCTTGAGACAGTATCCATGTAATTCAAGAACCCCATCCCTCAGTTCTTGTTGCTCTCACAAAAGTTCATGATTTTTAAAAGCAGTTTTTCCCATTTTCAAAGCTTTTGTAAACTTTTAAGACTATAAAGGACTTGCTAGCACTGCTGCTTCAAATTCTCACGAGCTGCAGAAAAAATTGTTTATTTCTTGTGGATGAATGCCATATCACAGTGACATGCCTAGATAATTGAGAAACAGTGTATAGGGAAAACCCCATGGAGGAGCTGCATTAATGAAATAGCTAAAAGGGAGGAGAATTTGACAGCGAATGTAGTTGGTTTATGTCCTCTTTCACCAAGAATTTAATTTGAAAGAACATATAAGATTAAAAAGCACATTTTTGTCCCCAAAATTTTTCTTAGGTGCAGGATGATGCCCAGAAAAAAACAACTTAGTGAAGCAGCACTGCTAGACAGTGAATGACAGTCTGAGCAACCAGCCTCCTCAGGGGCATCTGCTCACTGCTTCATTGCAATCCAAATCTGGTAATGCATTTATAAAGTATAAACTGTTTAATTTGCTACATTTTGTTAGGCTTCAGTCCTGGAACCTGAGATTGTTTAGGGGAAAAATAAGGGCAATATCATATACTGCAGTTCAGTTCCACTTGATCACATCTTTCTGATAACTAGATGAAATTTGACCTTGAATTGGATGCGTATAAGATAAAGAAGACTTACAGCACAAAGATGAGCAGAAGCAAGCAGGCAGGACAAAGCAGCAACTTTTATTTTTTCCTTTATTAATACCAATTATCTTTCAGGTTTTCACACTTTTCTTTCTTTTATTCCTGTTCTCATGTGTATATAGGGGGCCCAGATGCCTGTTACAAATCAAACATACTGGCCCGAGAGCTTACAGTGGCCTGCAGCACTTCCACTGCTACATTTATAGAAAAAGTATTAATTTCTTTGTAGCACTATTTTTCCTTATTAATTAATTTTTGATACGCTATTAGACTATAACCAGAGACACTGGATTTATGCACGTCATAGTTGCTCCCTTTCCGTTCCTCATGAATATATTTTTTAATCAGCCTTTAGCTTTAGACTAAGCTGGTACGTAAACTTCCATTTTTTCCTGCAAAGTTTAAAGTCAGGTCCATTCATTCTGGTACAGACTTCTGGCTGAAGAATGGAGCTCAGCTGTTAAAGATAAGATTGTCTGCCCACACATGGACTTGCAGATGCATAAGTGGGAAGCTGAAGGGAAACACCATGTTTTGGTTTTGGTGTTTTATAGGACCTGAGCCTATAGTTTAAGTCGCCACACAGCTACTCTGTTACCCTGCCCTGCCACAGAGGACAAGGAGGAGGATAAGAAGAGGAAAACCAAGAAAACTCATGGGTTCAGAGAAAGATGGTTTAATAAGTAAAGGAGAGAAAAAAATGACGAGCAGCTAAAGTTCCTGAAGGCTTTCTGAAGAAGTTCTGAGGCTGAATGCTGTTGAGATAATGTGATGAACAAAAATAATTCTTATCAAACTGGCAGCACCTCTATCCACTGTGTCATATACCCTTCAGATGCTATTGGTTGTGTCAGTCTAAGGTCCCTTATGCTCTCATAGGGCTTTTTTGCTGGCTTCATCCACAAAGTTTCTGTTCCAGAAATACTGGATGTCCAGGAAATGTGATCTTAGAAGACATCATGGACCCCCCTGAACTGGAGCCTATTTTTCTGAATATTAGTACTGAGAATATGAAACCTTTTGACACTGTATTTGCCCTGCTTAGAACCCCCTGTTCTCTCAGAGAAAAAGCCTAAATTAAGTACTATAATTTTATTGCTCACAGACAATATCATTAGTAAGAGTCTTCAAGTTTCTTAGTCGAGATTTTTGTAAGAGACTGTGTAGAATGCCCCAAACTTTCTTAGATAACTATTAGATTTTTTTTTCCTGTTAAAAATATATTGTAAAGAAAAAAGCATGTCTCTGCATGATTTAAATTTCTGTGAATACAGGCGTGGGCAGGACTTTGGAGAATTTAGCACATCTTGACTTTTTTGGAAGAGACCTATCATGACATATCATAATTACCTTAAATAGAAAAGTTAGAAAAAATAATTCAGGTTTGTGTACTCTGTGGCTGTTTTTTTTCAGTAAGAAGACTATTAACCTACAAAAATGAACACTGAACATGACATCTGGATAATTTTAATTTCACTCTAACAAAACCTTAGGGAAAGCAAAAGATATAAAGAAAAAGGATTCTAAAGGAAACAGGTTTAGTGCTATGCATGTACCTTTTTTCCTTGAAGTTTTTAAGTATTTGTTTGAGTTCTGAGGTTATGAACCTAAGATATAAATTACTCTATAGACAATTAAATAATCCTTCTGGGACTAAAAGAGGAACAATGGAAAGAAAGCCACTCTAAGACATTTTTGTGAGGAAATAAAATGAATTAATGGATCTTCAACAGTTTGAAATTAAGCCCAAGTGAATTGCTATTGTTGGAGTGGGTATGAGGAGTTACGTAGTATCTTCTCATTTTATTAGGATTAAGTAAGATGCCAAGCCTTAATGAATTTAAATGCTGGTGTAATGTGGTTTCTGTGAGAAGAAAGGCACTCATTTAGCAATCAATTTGTTTACTTTAGCTGAAAAGTCACACACCAAATGAGACGAAGAAAATGTCCATATGTCATTTACAAGGCTGTAATGGTGAAGATGGCACTGTGAAGTAACAAAATTCTTGCTCTCCATAAGCAAACATATTAAAAAGCATAACAGTGGGTAGAACAAAGCAACATTAAATTTATAAGCAATAATTGACTATTAATGCTGATTCATCAAAGGAAAATGAGCAATTATATTTTTATGTTAATGAATAAGTGTCATGTACTTACACATTTATCCACTCTTGATTTTTATGGTATTGTTCTAGAAATAATACTCACGGTCTTTATTGTCCTATCAAGTGATTAGTACACCTATAAAGGGAGTCAGATGTTTCTGTGAACTGAAAAAACATGAGATATACTAGTTCCCTAGACTGTCTCATCCCTGATACCTGATACATGTCTTTTCCTTTCATCCACACATTAGTTTCAGAATGTCAGCTGATGATCACCCTGCTTGTGTGGAACCTCACTTGGAGGAATCCAACACACTGTCTACGTAATACATCACTGTTGTTGTTAATTTACAAAGGAAAAATAAAAAAGTTGGGTTCAACCTAGAGTTCTCCATAAAATATTTTATCTTTTTCACCATATTAAATGTAATTTTAGGGCTTCCATTATACAATCTGAAGATGAGACATTTTCCAGATCTGTGCTTACTTTACCTAGACTTTTGTTGTCTTTGCTCAGCCCCTTCCTTATTCATACTACAGAAGAGAACGTGTTTAGTCCAATCTCAGGAAGGTAAATTACAAAATTCTTATTGAGATATACATATATATACACACACACACACATATATATATATATAGGATATATATATATATCTTATTGAGATATTGAGCTCTGATTCCCTTGTCTAATTTTTATTTGGGTGATATTAAGATGGTAGAAGAATTTTTTTCTTACGAAAGTTTATATAATTAAAAACAGTATGAAGACCTTAAAATACACCTTCACATCTCCAGAAAAGAACAAATGCTGTAATGAGTTCACAATTTTCAGTGGGTGTTTTCTGTGGAGCTACAATATATTATGTAGAAACATATTTTTATTGTAGTACTGTCAATAATCCTTCAAGTATTCATCATCTCTTTCTCATGTTCCATCTTAGACTTAGAATTTCTAATTTTTGTTACGACAATCTGTGGGAAATGGTGCTGTAAATCAATTACATCTACCTTCTTTTTCTTGTTTTAATGTTTTGATTTTAGTTTGAGTTGCAAATTACCCTGATGCTACAAAAATTTTTTAATTCTTCCCGTGTTGCTGTCTCATCTTATATTCCTGCAAGAGGTATGACAGTGCTCTTTTTTGTTTATCATGACTGATGAAAATCATGGATAGAATTTATTACATTTGTGACTAACAACGAGGAAAATTTCAGACACTGAGTATTAGAAAATCATCATCTAAATTTCTCCTCAGAAATTTAGAAATAGCATATGGCAATATATACTCAGTGACCAAGCTTCCTGTAGAAAAGTTAAAACTTGCTCAGGTCTAACAAAAGAAGACATAGGACCAGTCCCATTAAGACACCTTTGTCTAGGTATCTTAATATGTTGTGAATCACACAGTAGCTTAGAGTCTGTACTGGAGAATGTAATGAAGAATACAGTGTGTTAAACCTCCTTTCCCCTTCTACCATTTAAAAGGCATGTTCACAAATGCTTAAAGAACTTCCTCAATTATTTTAGATTTACTAATCATGGGAAAAAATTTTGTATTTATTGCAATTTAGTAAGGATGAACTCCTTTGTAGTTAAAAATTACATGGCTGTTGTCTGTTAGCACTGACAATTTAAAGTATTTGTCACCTCAAACATACCAATACATGCATGTCTTTCTTGTCCTTGCATGCATTTCTTCAGTCTCTGCATTCAATTAAATTAATTTTTATGGAAAAGTTGACTGATCCCCATACTGCTCTCAATGGATATAGGTGCAAGAGTGTACTATGTGAATTCTCTTTTTCCTTTTCCTGTGGCACTTAATGATAGTAGCAGCTGCATCAAT
The DNA here is from genome assembly GCA_013399455.1 of Anthoscopus minutus. Taxonomy (NCBI): domain Eukaryota; kingdom Metazoa; phylum Chordata; class Aves; order Passeriformes; family Paridae; genus Anthoscopus; species Anthoscopus minutus. The sequence goes on from VWYI01040597.1 coordinate 48,432, forward strand.
GATACTAAGCAATGTCATTCAGGAAGAGCAGAACCCAAAAGTGAAATGGTTGGTGTTGAGTGTTAAGATATGCAGCCCTGGCATGAAGTTTAGCTATCCAAACAGACTCTGAGAAGCTATGGAACGTGATGTGAGAAATTGCTGAACACCATAAATAACACAGTGAGAAGCTGGCAGAAATTACAGATAGTGCTGTGAGGAATGGCTGGATTGTACAGATGGCTAAGGAGGAGGCATGTGAGAAACAGCCAAGATTCACAGATAACTGTGAGTAGTATTGGAACCCTTAGGGGGAGGAGAACCTAAGTAAACATATTGGTAATATGAGGTAAGGCTTAGATGACCAAGCATCCAATTACCAAATTTGCATAAGGATGCAGCAAAACTGAGACCATCGGACAAAAACCCTAATTACATGGACGCTCTTTATTTAGGAGCAGACACGGATGGAGAAGGAAGGATCAAGGTGGATGGAAGAGAAGTACAACTATGAAAAACAAAGAGGGGAGGAGGCTTTTATGCATGTGAGCAAATGGGTGGTCAGTACACTTGTATGACTAAGCCTTGCTACTTTTGTTTTGTAATGCCACTCTCTTTTCTACGTGTGCATGAGTTGGAAAGTCTAAGTGACAGCACTATAGACTGGGTTGTCTGTGTATTTAGCTAGTGAACTTGAGTCCTCTGTATGCCATGTGTGTGTGTGTGTGTGTGTGTGTGTGTGTGCGCGCGCACGCGCACATGCATGTGTGGAATTCACGCTCAGTCCTGCTACTGTCTTTGGACCTGCAAACAGAAACAGCAGCTTTCCTAAATTTCAATACACAAAATGCTAATAACCAGGAGTTTCACTTCAAAAGTACATTCTAAATAGGAGCAAAGACAACAGTATAATCACGTGCAATGCCATTATATATGTTCTGTTTTCCATTTTCACTTTTCTAAGGCTGATGGTCATGAAATTTTCCCTCGTTTTTCCCTACACTTTTCTTCATCTATTTCAACCCTCTGCAAATTTTCTAGTTTCCCTTGGGGTTTTTTGGGGAGAGTGACAAAGGAAGAGTTTTTGCTCAGCATATATGTGTGATGAAGAACTGATGGGCACTACAGTCATGCTCATGTTTTCCATTTTGTGCTCAATTACTTACCTGTAAGATTATTTGTTTTTTAATGTCAGCTTATGAATTTCAAAATAATGTTATAATGTAAATAACTAAAGGCATTAAATTAACAGATATTGCCTATCCCTGATTAAATACCAAACTGGAAGGAAGCAGAAAACACTCCTGTTTTCTGAAGGATAACACAGAGTTGAGATCTGATCTGAGGTCAGCTTTTCAGGTGTTTTTTATGACTGAAACTTTCAGAAGTAGAATACCTAGGCATAGAGAGATTTATGCAGACCTTGTTAAAGCTGAGATGTACTAAGCTGGGTTCTGGCAGTGAGCTATGTGAATGTATAGACTTTAAGATCCCTTTTTCTGGTAAGTCAGACACTGGAGCAGACACATCCACCGCTGCAGCAGAAGGCATAGCTAGACAATGGATCTTCAAAAAGAAGACCCTGTGTAATGTTTCTATGATGGAAAAAAAAATAAATTGGAGCAAAGGCTTCTACTGCATTTATTCAAATACCTCATTTATTGTCTCAGGTTTCAGGAAAAAAAATTTCAGAAAAAAAAATTTCAGAAAAATCTCATGCCTCTGTTGATAGCAACCATTGTGGCAGTACTAAGAAGGAAAGAACAGAAGGGTTGATAGGGATCATTAAAGGAGAGCGAACACTATCCTAGAAAAGTAATCATGTTAGTTCAGCTCTTCATCTTCCTGGGATTAATGAAGCTTTCTCATGCAACTGAAATGTGAAACAAACAAAAAAAATCACAAACAAACAAAGAAACAACAACTTCAGAAATTCAAGTGAATTTCTTTAGAAAAGGGTAAAAGCACTGTTAGAATATCAGATGCGATCCCTTTCTTTTAGGTAAACTCAGTCCTTTAGTTTAAGTGAGTTTTAATAATATGGGATATATTTTTTTTAAGTCCCTGCATGAAACTGCAATAGAAATTTTTCCTGGTGAAGATTTGATTACCTCTGACTATTTGCCAGTGAAAATAAAAACTGACACCCTGTTGAAAACTTTCCCTTGTGAA
>VWYI01040689.1:0-13698 GCA_013399455.1 Anthoscopus minutus
GTGCAATTGAAAACTAAATTATTGGATAGGTTGAAATCTGGATTAGCAAAACCAGTTCAGACACATAAAATAACTGTGTTAAAAACTCTTTTACATCCATTCATTTTTTTTTCAGTACTTACTTTGATTGTATAGGTCCCCTATCAAGTGTCAATGAAGAACACACTGAACTGCAAATAAGTTCTATTTCAAATATACTAACCATTTCAGTGACAGTCTTACTTTTTTCATCACTTGAATGTTAGTGACTTCAAAGCATGCAGTGCCAGAATAGGTTCTGCTTTTTAAAATTATTATCTTTATCTTTAATTGAAATCTTACTATGACTTGATTTAATATAAATATTGGAAATATCTGCTAGTATTTAATACTGGGGGGAAATGTCTCCTTAATTCAGAGAGATGTCAAATAATATATTTTTTCTATTTTTCATTTATTGTTATTTATATCTTTTTTAGGACTGTTTAGTGCTACCTAATTTTTGATCTATGCTTTAATGGTGATAAACAATAAAGCTTTTTTACAATAAAGCTTTTTAAACAATAAAGTGGTTTTCATCCTCCTTTTCTCTCTGCAACTTGTTCCTGTTCCTCAGCTAGAAGAGGGCTATTTGGTTCAGAACACCTGAGAGGGTAGAGATTTCTGGAGGCAGTGCAGAACAAGGGCAGGGAAACCCTATCGGTGACTCTGGGGTCCCCAAGATGCACAGGTGAATGTCAAATCAACTGGTTGCCTGGCTGCCTTTTAATCTCTGGTGAGAGGGTAATAGGAAAAAGAGGGGTTTAATATTTTTATTCCATATCACTTTGCAGCTGAACTCTGTGGGGAAAATGAATAGTCAAGGCTTCAAATCACAGATGGAATTGTTGCTCTGAAGCTTTGGCTTAAGTAGAGACCAGTTTTGATAACAAGTTGGTAAAGCTCTCACTGGGAAAAAGTCAAGTTTGGCATCCTGCCTGGATCACACCATCATCAGCAGAAAGATTTTCATTCACACCAGCTGCACTAAAGCTCTGCACAGAATTCTTAAAATTTTTTATTCTGAAAATGATTGTATATCTCTTTATTGAAGAATTTCAAAGTTTTCTCAGCCTTCAAACAGAAGATTATGTAGCAGCTAAGTGGGACTTTAAGGCTCCAGGACTAAAATTCTGTACCACTAAAAACCAATAAAATTGTCATTCTTGAGTAGAAGAAGCAATATAATCTTACATCTCAGGAAATTGGGACAGACCAGAGCATTACATTAACTGACAATAATGCTTAGCAGTTCTCCACTGCACAATTTAAATACAGCAAAAGTGTCTCAGTTTCTACCAATATTTGAATGCCAGTATTGTGTTAAAACTGTTCAGAGATTAGTAATTTCTCTTTTCCCACAGCACCTAACCTCTAATGCATTTGCTCCATCTACCAATGATGCAACATTTATGGGAGTTTCAAGGAGCAGTCCAAGGTGTAGTTCAGAGTGGTAGCATATTCCTGTTCTCACACTGGTGATGTTGCAGAGGTTTTAAAATAATTTTTCACTTGATTTAGAGAAGTAAGTCCTATAGAGACTGATGGCCCCCCAAAATGGTGAATTATTGCTGCCTCTCACTTTCAGGGCTCTGTATGACCACTTGTGCTGGGTGCCTTTTAGCAACAGAGATGCTAAAAATGGGGAGAAGCAAGTCCATGCTGATAGTAGTTTGCTGATTGCCATGGTAACTAGGGGCACTACTGTGCCTCTAAATGGTCAGGATGTATATTGCTTCAGCCACCCAGTGCTCCTCAGAGCAATGTTCTTGTCATAACCATAAGAGGAATTGTCTAGCACATCCCAGAATCACACAAATTGTCATAGACAACAAATGGGCCATAGAATTACACACATCCATGCTGTATTCCAGGACATGTACCCTCAGCCTATCCCCTAGGAGCTTGTGCTTGAGCCCCTGGTGAAACATTTCTAAAATTTCCACCACTGCTGACTTGCTGCAGCTTCTACACCCTGTTACTTTACTGTGCTGTTGAATTTAAGGATTTATACCGAGCACTGCTGCTCAGTGCCTACCACAATCTCTCTGTGCCATTGTAACATTCTCTGATTTATGATACTGAGGACATTATGAGGAAAAAAATGTATTTTGTTTTGAGGGGAAAAATATATTATTTCCATAAATATTTTTATTAGTGGTAGTAGATGATGGAAAGAGAGAGACAATAATTTTTAACTTCTATAATAAACTGTATACTGAAACAAGAAACTTTTCTGATCCATTGAATTTAGGACTGCTGCTGTTTACATGTAGCTATGTCTGCTTATTTCTAAATATTCTCCAGAACTTCTATAACTGAGTTATAAATAATAGCTGAATGAGAGGAAAGAAAGTGGCTCTAATCTGTACAAAACAAATGAAGACATGTCCTGATTTTTGCAGGATAAATTTGATGAAACATGTTCCATAGTTCCATTGTTCTGAAAGACACATTTAAAGTATAAATGCCTTATTAGGTTCTTAATAGGGGGTATTGACTAGATGGCCATCACACCTCAGGTTTTGGCCATGATAAAGCCTTCCATAGTAATGTCAAGCTACATGAACACACTTCAACATGTTGTTTAAATAAACACTGGCAAGTTGACAGTATCACACTGTCTGGAACAACTAAGAAAACATACCCTAGTGCATATGATGGAAAGTAGTAGCTGGAAAAGCCTTCTTGGGTTAACTGCTGAATTTGGGTCCATCTACAGGCATAAAATGTTTGAACATTATGGGCAATCATTTCTAACTTTTAAAATCTTTTTCTGAACCAGAATCTAGATTAATTTAACAGAGATACAGAAATATTTTTTTAATGATGCAGTTCCATTTTAGTTTACAGTGAAATTCAATATCTGTTGAATTATCATCTACTGGATGTTGGTGCAAAAAAAGATGAAATAAATTATTCATAACAATAAGCACAGAAGTGTAAAATTTCACAGGAGGGATTAAACTGGAGTGACTCATTCAATCTATCCTGCTGTTTACAGGTTTCATTAACCCAGAGAGGGTGGAAAAATTTACCATGAGACTCAGGCCTCAGGTCAGTTAAGGAGATGTTTTGAATGAGTTAATTGTAAAAGCTGTGTTTGAGTAATGTGTTGTCTAAAATAGGGTTGAAAGGTCCTAACAGCTTCTGTGCAGTGGGTCATTGGCTAAATGCAGAATAACAGGCTCATTCACAGATGGTGGATGTGTTAGGTCAATGGAACTGACCACAAGTCAAGTCTGTCTACAGAGAGTAACTCAAAACACCACTCAAAGCAACGGGATCCTGATCAGAAGCCAGGACACTACACTGCTAGATATCCATATCCATTTGAGTCTGAAGGCAAGGTTTCAGAAAATAGAAAAGATTTCAAGAAGCAGCAAAAATTAGATCTTTTCTGTCCCAGACTGACAAAATGTTCAGATGTGACATTTGAAGCAAAAACATTCTCTGCTTAATATGTGCAAAACACACCTTCATGTACATTCCTTTGCAACAAGAACTTCAGCAAAAGAAATCCAGATCTTAACATTTGTCCCTCTATCACAATTAATCTTGCCTGATCATGAAATAAGGACTCTGATTATTTGCTTCTGATATACTCAGAAGCAAAAGACTTAGGTGATAAAAAGTTGATAAGAAAAATGGCATTTTTATAGTTCCATAAAGGCCTCAAACATGTCTGTATCTGACCATGATAGTTTGAGGTCCTTTCTGAGGTCTTCTAATGTATTTTTGTGATTCATAGATTTTTTAGAAGAATTTGAAAGGATGGTGAGGTTTTGACTGGAAGATGATTGTGAAAGAACTTTCGGGACCATATGTCAAGCTGAAGAATAAAGTTAAAAGAGAATTCCTATGACTAGAAGGCTAAAGCAGGATGAAACTGCTAGTACGTATTTGCAATTTGTCATGGAGCTTGAAGAGAATTCTCCCTAGAGCTGTGAAAATGTTCACAGTTAATGTTCAGACTAAGTAAGATGTGACAAGAAAAAATTGACTTCTCTGTAAACATATGCCCATGTTTTAAACAAGCATGTTTAGTTTGAAGGATATTTTGTGCAAGTAGAAGGTTTTGGCCCAATTCTTTAAATGCTTGCAGGTAATTTAAAATTAGCTGAATGTCTTTGTTGTATCCTCACTATTCAGTCATTGTGACTGAATAATAATATAATACATTAACTGTGTAAGCACAGGTTTTGGCACAGTGAGATTCAGATAAAACCACTCAAGGCATAATTTTGCTACAAAGACGAACAGTCAGAGGAAGACTTTGATGGATAACAAATTAAAGTAAGTGACAAGACAGAACCAAGTTCAGGTATTCAGTACCAATTCTGAGAGGCCAACAGCCTGCTGGGATTTTTTACCAGGATGTTAACAAAAATAATTGCCTTTTTTTTTAATCAGATTACCTCAAAAACTCTTAAGTTGATCCTGTACTTCTGATAACAAGAAAAATTACAAGGACATTTGCTTAGCTGTATTTTTACTAGCTTGATTTCTGCTCCACCTATGGTGTCTGCAGAATCATAGACAGTCAAAACTCCTGGGAAAAAGCTTCAAGGTTTAATAAGTGCAATATCTTCTAAGACTGGTTTCCTTAGTGTCTCTTGACCTTTTCTTTCCCAGAAGCATTTTATTATCTTTTAAGAATTTCTGCATATCTTTGTGCAAAAAGTGAGACTCTCATATGGATATAAATATGATTTGCCAAAGAGGCTTGGTTTCTATGACATGGAAGGATTATTCATTACTACTGACTTTTATTTTAAACCTTACCTTTCTGTGAATTATTTCAACAACTACTTTCTCAGTTTGATGGTTCAAGTTCTGACCTCATGAATCAGTATGTTGCTGTTACTTAATTAGTAAGACAGTACTGTTTTATGAACACAAAATGCCCACATAACTGTACTTTCCACACTATTTAAAAATAAGAAAGCAAAAACATGCTTCAAATACAGTACAGGCACTTCAGTCTTATACGTGAAGGAGAACAAGAAAAGAAGTACAACTGTGATGGGAGAACAGAATATAAATAAAAAATTATTAAGATGCATTAGCCTCTGAATTTACTAAGGATCATAGTGAAAAAAAAACCAAACCAGAATCATTAAATATTTGCATTTGAAATGCACTTCCAGAGGTCATCCTCCACTATTCACACCCCATTCCATCAACTGAAAGCAAATCTAATCAGAGCAAATTGCTCAGGGCCATGTCTTGCTGATTCTTGAGCATCTCCAAGGATGAAGAATCCATGGCAACTCTGGCAAACCTGTTTTGGACCAAGCTTATATTTAAAAAATAGTATTATATTGCTACGTTATAGTGAATCACAATTTACCATGTTCGGCCCTGGTTTCCTCTCTTCCTAGGGACAAAGATAATCTAGTCTTTGGGGATGAGGATATGAACATGGAAACAATCATAATTAGGAAGGAAACAAAGTGGTTAATGATCTTAATATTGATATTTAATTAAGGTGAGTAGAAACTGGTCTAAGTGTTCAGAACACTAAGTCATGCCAAAGAAGGAGTTGTTGAGTTTCAGAGAGATTAGTAACAAAGGCTTCTAAAGATAATCATTGGCAGCGAGTTCTTAATATTTTCATTAATAATCTAGGCATCAAAATAACACTTTGTTAATGCAATTTGCTGACAATATAAATTTGGAAGATAAGAACAGTCCAGAAAAAAAAATCAGAACAGAAACATAAACACATCAGATTTAATGATATAAGAAGCACATAAGTCAGGCTCACATATGCCTCTCCCAGGTTTACACTTTTTAGAATATCTGTGGGTCTTGGGCTAAGGCTCAGCCCACTCCCTTGGTTAGGGCTAGGAGAGAGACAAATTTTAGAAAGCTGGCAAACCCTGGTGATAAAAATAATGTCTAGGCCATTTATACCTGTTTGGTAATAGGATTCAGACCAAGACTAGGATTTGTTCTAGATTTTGAGCTAAGTGTTCAGAGACACAAAGGTTAGAGCCTCTCTCACAATCTGGTTTTAATATGAAGTACCATTGCTTTGGGTTTGTGAGACAAGATTTAGGTAGTGGGCAGGGTACAGGGGTAGCCTCTGTGAGAAACAGAAGAGCAGCAGAGCAAACACCAGCCAGCTCCAGGATGGATCTGCTTCTGGCCAAGGCCAAGCCCATCAGTGATGGTGGGATAACAGATCTGCTGTGTGACAGCAGCAGTGAAGAGAGGAGTGAAACTACATAGAAAGACAGATCTACACACTGTGTATGGTTCAGTGGAGGAAGGAGGTGCTTCAGGCAGCAGAGCTGCAGTCTGTGCAGTCCATGCAGTCCATGGTGCAGCCCATGGTGAGGCAGTGTGCCCCTGCAGCCCACAGAGGACCACGGTGAAGCAGAGATCCACCTGCAGCCCATGGGGAACACAATGCCAGGGCAGGTGGGTGCCCAAAGCAGTCTGTGACCCGTGGGAAGGCCAAGCTGGAGTAGGTCATGTAGAGCTGCAGCCCATGGGAAGGACTCATGCTCATGGAGAACTGTCTCCTGTGTGAGACACCCCATGCTGGAGCAGGGGAAGTGCGTGAGGAGTGCTCCTGAAGGAGAAGGAGCAGCAGAGACAACGCATGATGAACAGGACACAATCCATAACACCCACCCCCTGTCCCTCTGCACCACTTTGGGGAGGAGATAGAGAATTTGGAAGTCAGGTTGAGCCCAGGAGGAAGGGAAAGGTGGGTGAAAGGTGTTCTGAAATTTGGGTGTGTGAAAAAAGACTTTTACCTGTTTAGGTATAATAAAAAAAGGTTTTAATTAAAAGAGACAATTAGAAGACAGAAATAAAGCAAAGGGTTAAAACAGCCAGGTGTTCAGCATTCAGCCAGGAGCACACCTTACTAACAAAGAATTGTTCTTTAAAAGCACCACCTTGTTACATATTAATGCGGTTTTATGCATAATTTAGACAATTTTTTAAGCTTAAATATTCTTTTGCTTAGTTTCAAATCCCCCTCCACCCCAGCAGATCAATCTTCCTTGTGGCTCCAATGTGTCTCCTACCCCTGATAACAGAGTTTCAGTAAATTCCGTTTTTTGGGGCTCTGGCCACTTTTATTTTTATTTCGTAAGATAATTTAGGATTTTCTGGGTTGTATGTACAAAAATAGTCTTTATTCAATACTTTACTATAGCTGTATATATTTGTATATATGTATCACAATACTATTTGTAAGTTTTGTTACAGAAATAAAAGAAATTTTGTTAGTACAGCAAAGTTTGTCACCATTATACATATAGCATTCAATTTAACATTTGCCAAAAGCCAATAATATATACTTATAACGGGTTTATCTCATTACCCATTTGGTTGGCAATAAATTCAAATATTTTCCCCAAGTCAAATCTGATTTACCTCTGTGTCCTGGTTTGGAAGACAGATGTCTGCTAAGGAAGTCAGGAACCTCCCTTGATATAAAAAGGAAAAATATAAACCACCGCCCTCCGAATTACTGTAATTGTGATAGTACTTGGTGAGTGATCTTCCCTGTCTTTTTCCCAAACCTCAAGATTTTCATTATATTTTTTCTCCCCTGTCCAGCTGAGGAGGGCAGCTCTGATGAGCACCAGGCATCCTACCTATGACAATGAAGTCACTTGTCAAAAAAAGGCTGCAGCAGAAGCAAAATGGGTAGAAAAAGCCTCTAATAGCATCCAGGTTAAGTGGATTATTGAGTGTACACCAGGGAAATTGAACTAATTAAGAGACTGCATAGTCTGCTCCTAACATTTACAATCTTATAAGAGACCCTCTTTAATTATTTTCTTCCAGCACTGCAAAGAGAGAAAATGAGGCTTGGAAAGAAGGAAAGATTTTTGAAGAGCACGTTACCAGTATGCAGAAGGGATAATTTTGGCAGTGACTGTAGAATATCTGTAGACTGTAAAACTTCTGGTGTCTGGGAGTCTTGAACACACTATTCAGCATTGACTCCCCTGGGCTCCCACCTACGCTGTCTTACAGTAGAAGTGCACCCAAACACAAAATATTCACCTAATTAATTAGGTTAATTAATAACTTAATTAACTGTCTTGTTAGTAATGCACTAAATAGTGAAGAGCAATTGAGGCTTCATAGATATTAAAAGGTACAGAATAATATTATTCTTCTACATATTAAGGATCACAGCGTTCTTACTATTAAAAATCCAGATTAATACAAATAAATCATGTCTTCTGGCTCATGAGATTGGAGACAAACAGAATTTGTCCTTCTGCTGAAGGACCCCTTAATCGCTTACAGATAGGTTGTGTACCTGCAGCTGTTAGCAGAGACCATTACTCCCTCAGGTATTCCTGGCAGGAGTAGATATAACTGAGAAAGAAAGGGGGTTAGAGTGCCTCAGCACTGCTCAGTGTTAGAGGATAAGGAGATGGCTTTTGGATATTGCTTATTTGTCTCCTCCCTTAACACTTCAACCATACCTCTACATGTACATAGGGAATTTCTTGCATAGACAATTCACCTGGCTCTGAACTTCAGTCAATATGAAAAATTAGCCCCAAGTAATTATGAATATGTTGGGAAAGTCAACACTGCTTGCCAGCCCTCAAAGTTATGTGTACCTCTAGGAAGATTTCACTAGAACTTCATAGGCACATTCACAAGAATAAATGAACCTCCAAAATTGGGATACAGGAGATTTTCAGGTAAAAACTTTAATTCAGAACGCATTATAATTTTGTTTTCTTTTTGGAAATGACTTGATCACTGAAGGTGAAATTACAACCTGCTTTAGGTTACCATAAGGTCTGGTCATATGCTTAAATACTTCAGATTTGGCAACTGAAGAAAGCAAAAGCTGTAGTGTGAATTACAGGCATCATTAAGAGTGTTGCCTGTAGTGAAATAGGACTGTTCATTAAACTATAGTTCTTAGCTAGTTGAACCTTTAAACATGGTGTGTTATAAAAATTGCAGCAATTAACATGATAATTAAATGAGTCATCTATGATTACACCTTAGCATAATGTCATGCTTAAGGCAAGAACTGCACTTTGGGCTTTAAAAGGTTAATTAGCCCTTAGGAAAAAATAATTAGATTGACATGTTATGAAGGAGTAGATGGTACCTTGTTCCAAAGTAATAAAATGTAGGATAATAGCAACCTTCCTTATGTGTCTCCATGACTTACCTCCTCGGATTTCTATGAAGAATTTTTACCTGTAGGCCTAAAAATTAATTGATTTAAAGACTTTCTGTATTAAGCAAGACAATAGTTCCTTTTTATTTTCTCTCAAATTGTCAAGAATTTAAACGTTTTATTAAATTGTTATCAAGAAGATTGGGAATTTTGTGAGTGGACGCTCCTGTAGACATCATCCATTATTGACTGGCATGTGAACCCGTTGTATTTAATGAGCAGTAAAACCAAGAGAATAAAGCACTGAGCTTTCAGGAAACATCTGATACTAACTAGTAGTTGGGAGTGACATAACACTCCTGCATTACAGGATATATTACATGATGTACAGGATCAGGCTGCCTATATTTACAAGGCTTGAACAGGCTGCAGGAGCCTGAAACAGCCTTAATGGGACTTGCAAAGCAATTGTCAGATTAACATCGTACTTATCTGCCAATCAAAGGTAACAGAGATGTTTCATTCCATTTCTCTTGTCCTTGACTGCAGCAAAAGTGTCACCTCAGTGTTCCATACCATCATTCCCATATACATTCCCATATACTATTTCCAGCTCCTTATTTCTCTTCATCTCTATCTCCCTATGCAGGCAGAGCCAGTGCTGGGGCATCCACATGGCTAAAATGACTGTGTTGCAACTACAGGCATCTTCACCCATGGAACTTTTCTTTCTTTTTTATGTTTGTCTGCTTTTATTTTCTTGTCCTCTTTGTTACTTCACTGTACAAATCACATTGAAAAAAGTCTTTGATCTCAGCCCAGAAGGCTGAGCTCAAAGCTTTACAAGAGCTAAAAGAATCCTCATTTTTGTCAGAGAAGTCTGTAAGTCTGTAAGCCAATAAAAGAAATGAATAAAACCAATTTACATGAGGGACTCCCTTATCCTCACTTCCCTGGGAGTAGGAAGATGAAAAATTCCACTAGTTTGCTATTGGATGCCCAGTCCAATAAAAATGAAAACCTATTTGAGATGCTCTATGATATCTCACATTGCCACTAGCCAGTGATCCAGAAAGTCATGGGCCTTTCTCAGGTTTTCAGCAGCTGTTTTTTATTCAGTCTATTAAGCACCTCTTATCTGCTCCAGAGACAAGTATGTTACTGGTAATTTCAGGTAAAAATCTGTGTTAGCTTTTTCCTCATGCACTTATTTGTTTCTCTGATGGCAGAAAAATGCTGTGCTTCTATGAAGAGATCGGAATTTCCCTAAGAACTTTCTTAGGAGAGGATCTGCTGCCATACTTCTCAGGGGCATCTGAATAAGTCTGCTCCAAAATGCATTTTCTCCCTACAGTGAGGTGGGGACAGGGTTAGTGTTTGTAGGGTTAGGAATCTTCAGAAATATGAATATGCTTCCCTACCCTGGAAAAGGCTATGTAAATTTGTATGGTCTAAAGACCCAAATGAGGGCATTCATACTCAAATGACCCCTGAAAAACTTGGAATCTAGACAAAAAACCTCTGCCAAGCGGAACTGAAGATTGCTCCCACATCTCCCCATTTTACTTGGAAAATTCTGTTAGAAAATAACCTGATTTTAAGCCCAACTGGAGATGAAGCACTGTGCAGCCATCCAGCGGGACTGGGGAGAAAATGAAGATGACGAGTACATTTGGAGTGATGAAGAGAAAGGATGCCCATTCTGTTAGCATCCCTGGACATCACACAGGTTAATAATCTTTTTAGCACCCTCTTTCCCTTCTGTGATTTTCCTGGCTTGTAACTTAAGCAGCTCTTCAGGAAAGAACAGATTCACAAAGGCGGGTCACTCAAGGGGATGTCCTCTAAGTTTGCTCCTCTGTTTACTCTGAGCCAAATTTATTATGAACACCAGTGTTGTACTATATTTCCCCTGGACTCAAAAAAACCCCAAAACCAAACCAAACCAAAAAAAAACCCCACACAAAACCAAAACCAAAACAAAAGAAAACCCTGAGAAAGCATAGTTATAGAGGGAGAACATTAGTAAGACAGAGATGGCTGACAAAAACCCTTTGGCAAATACCCCTGGTATCCATATAACTTTGTGGACTAAGAAAGTGATAGACAGAAGCATTCTCATTAGGTGCTTTTAGGATCAGGAACATTAGACAAGTGATAAACAACACAAACATGGGTAATTTAGCATGCACAGCATGAGCCAGAACCTCTGGGGAACAATAAAGTTAAACATGAATTTGTTCTCTGCTCTCAAGACGTGCTTCAAATAGACATGCACAGGATTATGACTATTTTTCCCTGCAGTCTTCAGATCTTTCGTCTTATCTCTCTTAGGACCCCCGATCCTATAGAACCAACGATGATCTGAAACTCTCACTATGTAGGAGCCAAGAAAAATGTATGACACATAACAGTGAGAGATCCTTCAGCACCTTTATACAAGACTGTATCATGATACAAACAGCCATCACTGAGCCCATTTGGAAGTTGTTCACATTTTCTGTTTCCTTGCTTAACTTTCCTTTTGTTTCCCTGTAACAACCTCTTGAGGTTATATAACCAGTTAATAGATTTGTGGACTCCATTTCTGCCTCTTTCTTTTTTTCCTCCCATGGATTTCTGCTCTCAGAAACTACCATGCTGTGCAGTACAGACCCTCTGTAAGCCCCACATCTGATTCTGGACCTTGACAATCACAGAAACATTGCTGTCACAGCTCACAAAGGCTGGACTAATGCCAGCTAAATATAGTTTTAATGGGATTGCATTCCCTGGTGACTGAGCAGGCTTAACTGCCATATGGCCTCTTTAGGCTGCTTTTCCAGTAGTGCCACAAAAGTAAATTGACCTTCTGCAAGCTGTAAAAGGGGAGATCAAGAAGTAATATTAAGAGAGAGAGTATGAAAGTACAAGGTGTCAAGCAGTTTTATAGGTCAGCATAGGAGTCATTCATCATGAAGACTAAGTCCTACTGAAAGAATGGCAGCAAATAAAGGGACAGAAAACATAAAGTTTACTGTCCTATAGCACATTTCCTTTCTAATGTAGAAGGTTATTTACCTATATTTCTTCTGTGTTTTCAAAACTCCTAAGAATCAAACCTTTAATATAAAAGAAATGATCCAGCAGTTTTCAAAGAGCAAGCTTTGGCAACTTCCACAGGAATGCTGGGGAAAATAATCCTAGCAAGGACCAGGGGTGTCTTGAATAAAGTAGCTATTGACTTTTCATCCTTGAACTAACCACAAATCCTTGAACTGCATTAAACCAAGTGAGATGAAGAACAAAGTAAGTGGTATTAAAATGTAATCAGTAATAAATGCAAATGTCAATAATCTAATTAGTGCTATTCTTCCTTGAGAGGCAGCAAATAATAAAACCACAGAGGATTACAGTCTAAGATTAAGACTACACTTCAGGATTTTCTGCTGTATAGCAGAAACTCTATTGCAAAACCAATTATACATTCCATCCATCCATCCTTCCATCCTTCCATCACCATGGCTATTTCTTCATGGGGGACATAGTTTTATTCTACCAATCCAGAGCTCAAGAAGTGCTGAGGCTGCTGGACAAATGGACTGGCAAAGACCTTCATGACTTAATGCCAATGTTACAGATTTACTCTAAGACCTCACAGGCACAGTCTGAGCAATTGAGTACCTTAGTTTTCCTTCTATTTTAGAGTCAGTGTCCATACACCAAAGCTCTTTCTAGCTGCTACCTCTGAGGGAAGCACAGGCACTGCCTCTAGAAAGATGTTTTCCCTTGTAGAGACAGACACACCGACACACCACCATAGCTTAGTGAAGTTATCTTTGACAGTGAAAGCACTCCTCCATCAACCTGTTTCCACTTACATCAGCAATTTTGCTGGCATAGGTATGTGAAACAGAGGACA
Source organism: Anthoscopus minutus (assembly GCA_013399455.1). Lineage (NCBI taxonomy): Eukaryota > Metazoa > Chordata > Aves > Passeriformes > Paridae > Anthoscopus > Anthoscopus minutus. The sequence goes on from VWYI01040689.1 coordinate 13,047, forward strand.
TGGCAGTATTTAGCATTGCTTATATCTCTTAACCTAAATGGAGCACCTTAGGCCAAAAACATAAAAACTCTAGCCAGGATAGTAGGTGTTCGCTAAGCCAGCCTAGGCAATTGGTTACACCACCAAATGCCACTCGTAGAACTGTTAAATGAAGAGTGGACATTTTCCGAAATTTGTTTCGTTCTTATAGGAAAAGTGAGTGAGCTGCGTGGTTAGGAAACCCCCACGGGCTGCTGCTCCTCATGGCATCTCCACGAGAGGGCTCTGCCGGCATGCCTACATGGGCCCGGCGTCCCGGGACGGGACAGCTCCCGCAGCTCCTCCGAGCCCTCGGCTCTGCCGGCTCTCTCCAGCACCGTCCCCAGTGAGCTGGCACATTGGCTGAAAAAAATTAAACACACAAAACTCAAACCTGGTAATAAGAAAAAGAAAAGAAAAAAAAAAAAGGAAAAATAGAAGGAAAAGGAAAAGAGAGAAAGAGAGATGGAGAGAGGAGGGGAGGGAGGGAACGAAAGAAAAGAAAGAAAAAAAAGAAAAGAAAAGAAAAGAAAGAAAATAAAGAAAGAAAAGAAAGAAAATAAAGAAAGAAAAGAAAGAAAAGGAAAAACGGAAGGAAGAAAGGAAGAAAGGTAGAAAGAGAAAGAGAGAGAGA
>VWYI01040689.1:14015-33577 GCA_013399455.1 Anthoscopus minutus
AAGAAAGAAAGAAAGAAAGAAAGAAAGAAAGAAAGAAAGAAAGAAAGAAAGAAAGAAAGAAAGAAAGAAAGAAAGAAAGAAAAAGAAAGAAAGGAAGGAATCAAAATCAAACGTCCACCATTTTTTTCAGCCAAAAAAATTGATCTCGGCCCAATAAGGAAGAGTGCCACGGAGTCTCTTTACAAAATAAGGGTCAAAGTTTGCAGTGAGAAGTTCAACCCTGCAAAAAAAAACCCCAAACAATATGTCACAAAATTTATTGTCCAAAGACTTTAGTTTCTCATGTGCCTGAGCATTGTTAGGGTTGACCTGCACTCCACGGCTACTTGTTTCCTGCAGCAGTGTAAGCCCAGGTGAACAGTGACCATCTGTCTCCTCTGAGCCATGTGGTGTTTGCTTCGCTCATAGGAGGAGCTAAACACTGAGATCAGTTTGTTTCTTGTTTGCCCCTGTACAACTGGCTTCATACTCCCTCATATGTGAAAAGAGTGTAGGTGAAAGGAAGACTGAGGCAAGGGCTTTAATCAATGTGCTTAGCATCACATCTTTCTGCTCTGAATGATGAGATTTCTGAAACAGAAGTCGACTCTGATGTGCACAGCATCAGGAAAGCAGAACTAGGTCACTGTCATGTCTAGGAATATATTGTATGTTTTACCATAGAAAGGGGTTGGCTTTATATATTCAATTCTTGTAGAATATTAGTAGTTTTCTAAAAATATAATTAATTCCTAGTTTTCTCTCTAATAATTACAGAGGTTTTGCCGGCTTAAGGCTGACTACAGGTAAGGTTTTTTCTATTTCTGTCTCTATATATATGAAATATTGCTCTATTGTGCAGACTGAGATTTCAACAGCTTCAGCAGCCTGAAATAACTGTAAACCTAATAACAAAATAACTGTAAGCCTAATATTACCTTTTTTCAATGTGCCTTATGAATTTGAGACCTCTAGAATTTTATTTAAATCTTAAAGACATCACTGAGGTGAAGAAAACTGTGACATTCCTGCAGGGATTAGCAGCAATAATGAATGCAAATGACTCAACTACAGTCAGGTTGAGCTAACTGCAGTCATCTTGGTTCATAGCCTGAGCTGTCATGTGAGCCCAGAGCCCACACACCTGCTCACGCCCTGACTCACATCTGGAATGAGACAATTGACTTTCCAGGCAAGAAAGCTCATGCCCAGGCTAGATCTGCCTCACATACTGGTTTTGCCTTGGTAGGCAGAATGGATACATCCATCTTGAACCCTAGCCCAGCAGACTGAGTCAGAATGAAAGTAACCACCAAATATCTCTTATGTTCTAAGTACAGAGAGGAGCAAAGCTGTGTATGTGCCAGTCTGCGTTGTCCTGGTGCAATGACAGTATTGTGCTCTGATCTGAATTTGAAGACACAACCACAAAGTTTAGCTGGTTCAAAATACAGAAGGCATCTGCCTGCTGCTTCCTCCTCCAAAGATGTGCAGAGCAGTGCACTGTGCAGAGCACCCTGGCTCATCTGTGACCAGCGGCCAGCTGTAGCTCATGGACTCACACACGGTTTTGTCTTTGGCAGGTTTAGAATATTTTGCTACCTGCCCTGAGGATAAAGATGAAATTCATTTTGGCATCAGTGGTAGAATATCAGTTCTGAAAGAACTGTTACTTGAACTCAAATAGTGGTACTAAAGTCTCACATAAAATTGGATCAAAAGTCTAGAACTTCTTTAAGCTGTACACCCCCCTCCCACCCCCTCCCCACTTGCACATGCTGTTTCGGACTCCATCACAACTACCAAGTTCAGCTGAGAGCCATAACTGAACCTTACCTCAGCTGAAATGCCTGAATCTTGATGGCATAGTGGTCTCAAGGAAGGACATTGACTAGAACTTGTGTTAACCCTTGGTAAGTAGCCTGCAGCTCTTAATTTCCAAACTGTGTTGAAACGCCTTCCGGTTAATTTGGTTTCTGATGAAGAAGGCTGATGATGAAGAGTAGCATTTTGGAAGATGTTAAGCCCTGGTGTTTGGCTTTTTGAATTTTATGTTGTGTCATAATAGGTTTGATTGACTTTTAATATGTGTTTTGTCCTAAATGTTAAGAAACATAATTTAGTGAATTGGAAAATAAAATTGTTGATTTTCATCATGACTGTTTAGAGGCTGGAGCACTTAGTCATTCTTGAGCCTGTGACATTTTTAAAGGTTGCACAGGATTTTCATCACATCCTTTCTGCTACAGTCCTATCAAATCTGACACCATACATCTCCCCTCTCCGCAACTGATAGGAGGAGAACAGTCATTAGAATTAAAAGACCACACATGCGTTTGGAATGTTAGTCAAAAAGGATTGTTAGAAACCTAGAATGGATTAAAATCTTGGTAGTCAGTCTGAAACTGGGAAGCATTTTTCTCTTGGAAATCATTCTGGCACATTTGAAGTTAGAAGTGAGTCTAACCAAGGTATCTGTCAGTCTAGGTGTATGTATTGATTACCTCTGGTGTAAGGGGAATATATGGTATTGAATAAACCTTATCTTGGTATCCATATAATTATTTCAAAAATAAAATAGATGAGAAGAAGAAAGAAGAAATGTCAGTATCTATGGTAGACTACACTATCTTGTGAGTAAGCATTCTCTGTATCCAGGGGCAGAACCAATGTCGACTCAAATAGAAGCTCCTTGCTGCTGCAAGGATGGCCTGTGGCAAACACTAAATTTACCTGCCTCTTATTTCCTTCCTTGAAATACTACGCAGGAATTGCTACAGTTGTCCCAAAAGCACAATATATATCTATTCCCTTTTTGTTTCAAAATGCAATATGAAGTCCGTTTTTTAGTATTTCAAATTTGAAATATTTTCTACAACCGGATTCACTAGAGCTGTGTCCTTTGCTTTGAAAATATTATCACGTGGGGATTTACCTTCTCTCTGAATTTTTTAGGATAATTTTACTATGGGTGTTGCTATAAAATTCAGTGTTGACGATTGTGTTCCAAATGACTTTCTTTTCACATTCTTCTGCACCTAATTAAATTCAGATCAAATGAAGTCATAAGTGCCTGGGGATAAAGAAAAACTCTTAAAGGGCAATTGGCTAAGTCAATGCAAGCCTCTAAGGGGAGTTTGAAGCAGATACAGTGATTAATTTGTTATTTCAACTTCTTATGATGAACTGTGCTGACAGGACAGGTATTTTCACGCTATCTGACTTGATTGCAAAATCTGTTTGTGTAAGGAAAGAGCAGCATTGAAGAGATAATAATTTAATGTGCACATGGGGACTGTATAATCAAAATAAGTATATAGAAGTTGTGAATATGTAATAATTAGTGTGGAGAGGCTAAGAGCATATTTCTTAGACCTAGCATATGCTGAATAATTACTCCAAAAGGGGTGATGTTAGTAATGATATAACAAGTAATAAATATTTAGCTGAAATATACTGATATTACTAATTCAGAAAACTCTCAGAAAATACAAATTCTTCTGTATTACGGTGAAGTCTTATGAAGGTAACATGGACTGAGCCAGCACAGCAACAGCTGGGAGCAAATGCAAGATCCATCACTGAGAATCCATGCCCTAGCACTGGTACCTCCAATTCTTCATGTGAATGACAGGGTTAGGATAACCTACTGAAATTTCTGCTCTGATTAGCCGGTGTTGAAAAGAAACTTCATACCGTCCAGGTTCCAATCAGTCTAACAATGCAAACTCTCAACTTCCGTTTAACTTACTAACCTGGGAGCAAAACACTCTCAGCGAGAGAAAGGATTTCAGAACTTTGGCTAAGGGAGTTAGGGGTGTTTAGCCTGGAAAAGAGGAGGCCTAGGGGAGACTCCCTGAAAGGAGGTTTGAGCCAGTAGACACTGGCCTCTTCTCTCAGGCAACAAACTGGGATGACAGAACATAGTCCCAAGCTGTGCCAGGGGAAGTTATGGAAGAATTTCTTCACAGAAAGAATGATTAAACACTGGAATGGTCTACCCAGGGAGGTGGTGGTGTCACTGTTCCTGGAGATATTTAAGTAAAGACTGGATGTGGCACTCAGTGCCATGATCTAGTTGACATTGTGGTGTTGGGTTGTAGGTTGGACTTGATGATCCCAGAAGTCTTTTCCAACCTAACTGATTCTGTGATTTGTTAAGTTGGTTCCTTGCAGGTTGTAACTGTACATCATTTTCTGTGGTATAACTTGGACCTTCCATGTATGTAATTAGGTCACGTCATTAAAGTACAGATTGTCTGGAGCTAAGCAGCCAACAATCACCTTCGAAGTCTCTCTTCTCTGGTATCGGAAGTACTTGCATATGAAACTGTCTTGCAACTGACCTTTCCTCATCATCTCCCTCTTGGCCTCATCTTTTTTTACAGTCTGACTTACATCCTGGAATTGGCTCCTTTTTCTTCATTTTTCCTCATTCTCACTTTATTATCATTTTACTTTGCCATCCCTTTTCCCTACTATTATATTCTGTGCAGACACATGCCCTCCCATCCTACACTGGGTTTTTGTCTATTCTTATCTCAATTTTTTTCTTTGTAACAGAACACACACAGAGGTATGCACAATGCTCAAACTAGTAAGACTTCTGAAGCAAAAGAAACACATTGACGCATTATGTTTTGGTCTTGCTTCCCTTTGTTCTTCCCATTCTTTTGATTTTTGGCTTGATCTCTCATGAATAATTGGGCTATATAAATACTTTTCAGTAGGAACTATATCTTTTATCAGTACCTAATACACTTCTGGATGCTATATAAAAGCTGCAATATGTGGTTAAAATGTTTGCCTTAAGAACTCAGTGATATAGGTATTTAGCATTCAGACTTGATTATCTTTCGTTAGGCAGTTGGCTCTGAAATAGGAACAGCAATAGCAACATAAGGAATTAGTCAACTTGTATTAGTCGAGGGACTGCCCTTGGCCCATTTATATCTTTTTTACATGTTTACATGGGAAAAAAATCAAGGCACCTTTACTGTGACTCCACAACTTCTGTCTAAGAAAACAATACATCTACACTCAAGGTTATACACCTGATTTAGAGAGGAAGAAGAACAAAGGATTGTGAGACAAAAATATTGCTCAAATTACATTATATAACGTGGCTCAGTGCTTTGAATTTTCCTGTTTTAAGATAAGATATTGCTGCAGTGCATTCCCAGTGATAAGTTACAGGAGTGTCCCAGACACCAGATCACTTCCTGGACAACCCCATTACATTCACAGGGCTTGTGTTCCCTTTTACCATATCACATGCTCAGCATGGGAGACAACAGCCTTGTCCACAACTCAGTGGTTAGCAGACGTGTCCAGGATGTTTGTTATGTGGGTCTGAGCCTGTGGCAGGCCTGAAAGACAAGTTCTTTGCCATGCTTGAGAGGGAGCTGTGACCACTAGGGTATTTTCAAGGCATGAACAGTATTACAAAGGCATGAGGGAGTCACTGAATTGTGCTGAGAGGAAAAACAGAACTCATAAAAGTGAAGTTTCTAGTATATACAAAAGAGAGGCAGAATTTAAAAACGTAAATTTCCCTCTGGTTTTCATATATTATCCACCTACTTTACACCAGGTAAATCTTGATTTCTAGATCGCTAGTCCTCCATTCACTGCGCATAAAATTCAGTCAGGACTAAACACTGCCAAAAGAACCAGGTACCTAAGTGTCAGCATGGCAAAAATCAGAATCCTTGAAGCAGATGTATAATTTTGTAACTGTAACAATCAGACAGTGCATTAGAAAATGTGGAGGGACGTCTCTGATTAGTTGTCAGCTACTAATGGCTTATTTAAATTATTTTTTAATTAAAACCTTTGAATTGTTGGAAGAAACAAACCTGATTCTTTAATTTTGTTTCTTACTTTTAATGTGTACGTTTAAAGAATGCTCAGTGCAAAAGTAGCTTTAATGCACAACCTTTACAGCAGTATGAATAATGCTACCTTATTAAAAGTGAATCAGTCTGAAAAAAAACCCAGTATTGCAATCTTGCTCCTGGCAATGTTTTTCCATTTTATTCATCTGTTGTGATGAGCATAGACCTTCAGGTTATCATTTTGTTTCACTCTAGTCTTACATTTCACATTGCAGATAGAATCAAGTTTTAGCAGCACTGAAGGGAATGTGGTTAAACTCCCTTTTACTCTTTTTAATGCACTAGAAACATGTGAATGAACTTAGAGCTCTGCCATTTTTTCTGGTCCTAGACAGCACAGAAAAGCTAGGAAAAATAATCATCCCCTCCTCAGATTTGAGGGCTCTGAGTCCAAAATTAGGTCATTAAACTTCTCAATTATGTTGATGCTCCAAGAGCAGTTCAGGACAGCGCAGGTCAGACATGATCCCAAATACCTATCTTATATCACCTCTCTCACAATGTTGCAGTGGACTGAATACACAGGGTTAGGGAATCCACCTGATTAGAACCAATGCCATGGTGCCAGAGCTGGCTAGCTCCACCCACAGCACCACGCCGGGAGTGGGACACACCTCAGGAGCGGGATGACCCAAGGTGCAGCTTAGGGCAGATGCTTTACGGCACAATCTGGGTGTCAGGTGCAAGGTGGAGGCAAAGCAAAGAGGAGGTCTTTTGCATGGATTCCAAGGAAAGGTTTATGCCAGGGAGGTTCCACACCCAAAAGAAAAAGAAATCAGGATTGCAGAGACTTATAAATGGGGGTGGTTGAAGGGGAGGGTACAAAAATTGGTCCAATGGGGAAGACTTAGGGGAGGAGTACAAGGAGGGTAAATTGTATATTTACAATATACAAACCAATATACAACAAAGGGGAAAACAAGGGGAGGAGAACAGGTCACATGAACCAATGGGACATCGAGGAATAGGGGATTTCCAAAAGGGGGTGTCCAAGCAGGGGGTGGGCACAAGGAAGGATTGACATCTGGATGAAATGACAGGGAACATTCTGGACTGAAGGGTCGGTATGAAGTGGGATTGACAACTTAATGGGAGGAGAAATAGGGAATAGATCAAGAGGCAGGTTTAGGATAAGATTGACAACTGAGTATGGAGGTAGAATTTAACAATACAAGGGGGAATGAAACAAACCATTAGGATAAAAGCACACTGCAACAAACCAAAGTGGATGAACCCAATCCAAATAATCAAAAAAACCCCCATCTTCTTCTGTTATGTGTCCCACTCACCCCTCCTTCCGCACACAGCATCACAACCCTACCACATAACCCGCCCCCACCCCAAGCAAACAGTGTACACAAAATCCTGGTTAGTTTTAATCCAGTTCAGCCCTCTGATCATGTAGCAATGTAGGAGAAGTTTCAATTTAGGCTCCTAAATGCAGTATTCTCCAGTGTTAAAATGTTAAGGTGAACACCTCACAGAGTGTCTGACCCTCCACTACAATTAAGAGAGACATAGGTAAGAATTCGGGGGATATGAGCTAATATCCCAGATGCCCTAGGTTATGTTAGGTTCTTCTACAGGGCTGGCATGTCTCTTGCAAAATCTAAGAGAGACCTATACCCTTCCAGATGGGGAGCTGTGAGTTAGTGTAAGGACATGCACAACACTGTATATTTATGATTAGCCAATTGAATATGAATGTAGACATTTAAAAATCCACCTGTGCTACTCTCAAGCTGAATCCTAACCCTAAACTCTCTCAACCTAAAGCAGAAAGCCACTCACAAACATGCTAACAAGCACCAGGAAGAAGGGCAATGCAGGATGTAGGTATTGCTCAAACACAGCGGGAGTGAAAACCTCCTTTCTTACAGCAAAATTGCTTCCTTTTGAATGGAAATCTCTTTGTGTATGACAATGTGCTTTTTATAATTACCATGTTATCAGTAAAAGTAACAGCAATAATCTTTTACTTTTGGAAAAGAAGAGGCCAGGCCATTAGTTCCCTTTTATTTCTACGAAGACCTATATCAGGAATGAGGTCCAGATCAAGATACATCTTCTCTTGACCTGTAATCTTTATCTGAAAGCATATTGAATTATCCTGGAATATTTTCTATAATTAATCTACATCCCTTTGTGCATAGGTTAGAGGCTTTGACTCAAAGTGCTTCTGGACTTAGCTTGGAGTGAGGACAGCCCTGAAGTCTTAGGATCCACTGGAACCATCTGGTAGTGAACTGTGATGAACAGGACAATAAGAAAGTTGAGTTGAAACCTCCTCCAGTATAAAGTACTGAAATAGCAGAAGTTCAAATATGTGTGATCAAAAAGAAAAAGCTGTATTTCAAGAATAAAAACAGTTACTGCAACCAAATAAGTGGATAACATGAACTGAGAAGTCTAATTCCCCCAAAATTCATGAGTAACCTCTATGCATTTCTCTGCTGATTTGATCTGATTTCTTCACCTACTCTTCCAAAAACATGTGGACAATACATTTGATATGAATATTTCACTTCTAATGAAAACAAGTGTTCATATATCTTCCTGCTTAGGTGGGATTTCTGTGAGCATCTCTCTACTGTGAGGAAAGGAGAAAAAACTTCATTTTCTATTGCCATCTGGGCCTTTCTTTCTCAGAGTTTATTGCCTTTCCCTCATATAATTCCTCTGAATATACATTAAAAAAGTGCAAACTGGGAAAAAAAATACCAAAACAAACCAAGGAACCAAAGGATATTTGGAGAACACGGAACCCTCCCTCAATACTAAATTTTCCAGTAAACTTCATTGCTCAATTTTTACATATATGAATACAGGCATAAAGCAGCATGTGACAGAAGAGAAACATAATAAAGAGAGATCATAATTACTTAGAGAGATTGATTCAGGAGTTGGAAACAGCCAGCCCATCTCAGCTGGCATGGGAAGAACTTCCTGGGAAAAGTTGTTCCAGCTCAGAAAGTCCATGACTCAGCTAAAATTAAACCTGGAAGCAAGGACTTGCCTGCAGACATACCTCCAGGGTAGAACAAAAATTGGATGGAACACCCCTTTTTTTTATTCTATTATTGAACCATTCATTTTGTATTTTCTCTGTGTAGAAAATTAGGTTTACTTCTACAATAAATGCTGCCTTTTATATTTGAAAGTCCCTTTAGTCTTCTTTCGGAAAGTTCAAGTCAAGTTTCCACCTGTATTTTTCTGTATCTACAGAAATTTGTTGAACTTGGAAAATCTTACATGAAGGAGAAGCTCTGGGTTTATTTTAAAATAGAAAAAGAAAACTTGAAAGGATGAGCCTTAATGCTATGGAAGAGCTTGCAAGCCTAAGCATTAATACTCCAACAAGAGATTACAGAATTAAAACATGTTTTTAAGCCAGTGCTCAATTTATTTTCTTTGTAGCCTTTTATTTCCATGTCTAGAAGCAGACTTAGTTCATGATTTCTAATGTTAGCTTGACAGCACTCAGTGATGATGTTAAACTTGGCATTAAAAAGACCACTTTTAAAATAAATCAAATACTTAATACATGTGAAGGCAGAATAGGATTTAAGGAAATCATAATGAACACTTGAATGCTGCCAATCAGTCAGAAAACTCTGAAAAGGCCTTATCCTTCAGGTATTTTCTTTGCTTAGTTTGATTAATCGTGTTGAAAGGAACAGGACCTTTTGTGTGCATCAGTGTCTGAAAGACATTGCTAATAAATTGGCAGGAGCTACCATATATCTATTCTTAGTTAAATAGGCTGAAAATCTCAAATTCTTCTTTGAATCTTTGACATCAAAATTTTTTTCTCTTTTCAGGTAGTTCAGGCCTCTGCTAATTCAATTGCTTCAGTTGGTTGTCTTTGCCAAATGGAAAACAGCAATTTTCCTTAATCTGCAGCTTTTAAAATGTATTTCCCATGATTATCTAATGTACAGTATTCCCTCCTGCAGTATCTGCTTTGTAATGGATTCTTATCTTCTTTAGAGTGATCTGCAATAGAAATCCATTAAAATATTTTTGATGAATCTTCATGAGTATCTGATTTAAAAGAAAGGCTGTAGATATATTTTTGCAATAAAATATATCTGATCACAATCAATTCCATATTATTTCTTTATTATATTATTTCTTATGGATAATTAATACCTGCAATAAGTTGCACATCTACCTCTAGGGACACTTTTTGAAAATCAGTACACTGAAGTATCATAAAGAGGAAAATGAATCAAAATATTCTAGATTTCTAACTATTAAAAAATCAGTAGTTTTCAAAGACACTGTGATACACTGGTTCAATTCCCAGACAGAAATAAAAGCAATACATATTAAGGAATCAAACAAAATTCCTGAGAGAAAAGTTCCACCTGACAACATCCAGCTACTTTACACCATCACTTAACTCCATTTGGAGGAGCTTAACTCCATTGTATGCTTCACTATTTGGCATGAAATCTCTTAGACACTCTAATACCTGCACCTGGAAGGGGAACGTTTATTTCCTACCTGAGGCTTTACAGCCTGGTAGTTTGCTCATTAAGATGGGCAGCATTTAGGTCCTGACAGCAACCGAGAAAATTAGTTCTGCTCTAAGAGCTGTTTTCTCCTGACCTGCTGTTGCTCTTTTCCCTTTCACTGCCTATCTTTATCAAGATAACAGAATGACAGAATCATCAAGATTGGAAGAGACCTTCAAGATCATCTAGTCTAACCATCAACCTGGCAATATCATAATCACCTCTAAACCATACCCTCAAGTGCCATGTCCAGACACTTCTTGAACACTTACCAAGAGGGTGGCTCCACCACCACTCTGGGCAATTTGTTCCAAGGCCTAACTACTCTTCCAGTGAAAAGTTATTTCCTAATATTTAATCAGAAACTTCCCTAGTCCAATTTAAGGCCATTTGTCTCAACTTTAATAGGGTGATAGGTGGATACAAAACCAAGGATGAAAATAAGGTGAAGCTATCACAAAGCTCTATTAAAGTTACCAGCTCCAAAAGAGCAGGGGTAGACTGCAACATGAGTGACAGATAATATCAGCAATCTGCATCATCCCTTAAATTTGCCTACAGATTCAGAGGGAATCTCTAAATGAGCACACAGCAATGAACCAGCATGGAACTCATGTAACTTTTAAAGTGTTATTTAAAAGGAGGAACCAAGTTCCCATTTGGCCATGGAAAAACAGAACTCACTAAGAAAGAACTGAAATGCCTATTTTGCAATACATATCATGATCAAACTATTTTACAGTTGTGGGAAGTGACTTATCCCAGTCAAAAGATAGTCACATTTTGCTGAGGTGATACTTTTCTACATTATATTATGTGTAAAAGTCACCTAAAACAAAAAGCACAGTGAAGAATCCTTTTCCAATACCTATTGGTTTTGGGCATTATTTTATCTTTATTTTCTACATCTTCTTACCTTCCTTTCAATGAAGACAGAGAGGATGAAAGAATCATAACTGTTGTGTTTTTGCTTAACTCCATGGCTAGTTGTAATTTAGAAGTTCTCTGCTGTTTGCCCTGCAAATGATGGGTATCACTCTGATTAACATGCCACAAATCTCATAGAAATGAAACTGAATAGAATGTGAGAAGCTCAGGCAACTATTTGGACAACACAACCTATAACTGGATTTCATTAGTACTGCACTAATAACTCAGTGCATTAGCAGAAAGAAAATCATACAGGAAACGGGATGGAAGCTGTCATCAGGGTACTTGTATGTTTTCACTCTGGTGTGACAGAGCACAAGAGTCAATGCCTCAGTTACTGAAGCTGATGTGCAAAAGTAAAACAGCAAATAAATTCAAACCTTTTTTTTTTCTACTTCATCATGAAAATATATTAATCTGTTTTTTAATTCTGCAAAGCTATGCATCTTCCCCTGACTCAGTGTAGGATCAGTGAACAAAATGGAACATGATTCATGTTATTTGCAAAATTACATTTTTATGTAGAAGCTAGAATGCCATAAAATGTGTGATTAGTGATGATTGTCACAACAAATAAAATAATTCCCTTTTCTCTTAAAAGGTAGGTAGCAGGAAAAAAAGAAGGAAAGAAATAATTTTACTTGAAGGATTTTTCAAACAGCCACAGGTTATTACTGTTGCGTATTACTGTTCTCACTCTGTCTGGCCCCTTTAACAGAAAAATTATGGAAAAATGCAAGAGAAACTTACTTACTGGGGGATCCTTGTCATGGTTTGGTTGGTTTTGGGTTTTTTTTTCTCTTTTTAATGCTCTTTGCTCATGCAAAGGTAATGAGGAAAATTGGTGCAGCTGTGGCTGGACTGCTGCTGGGACACTGTTGGTTCTGTGACAAGGAAATCTTTACAGATGCAAAAGGTTTGCATGGGCTCTTGGGGTCCATGACAAGCACTTGAAGAGACTTGCTACAGACTACAGAATCTGCTCAGGGAGCCTCCTGGATTCAAGATGGTCAGAGGCCAAGGGTACAGCAAATGATTGTCCCCTAGCTGCTCACAGCTCCCACTGGCTACAGGATAGTAGCTGAGAACAAGCGTGGGGCTTTTCTTCCTGGATCATGATTTTAAAGAAAAAAATGTTTCTGCCTCATAATTAGGCAGAAGATTAAAAAAAAGTGGGTACTTCTAATTAATACCTGAAAGTCATTTACATAGAAATGTCAGTTAAACAAATTTTAACTCTATAAAACTTACTAAGGAAGTCTTCCTCAGCTCTGACTTTACCACTGTAATATATGCCTACATGTTTGTAAGTCAGATCCCTCCTGAAAGATTTTCCCCTAGAAAATATATTTTGTATGTATTCCTTTTGCTTTCACCACAGAGATTTCAGAAGCTCAGTTATGTACGTACCATGTGAAACAATTAGGCAGCTATATGTACAGTAATGCAAGCAATAACAACTAAAACTATTGCATACATTTTGTGTACAACCTTTTCTATAGTGTGTTAATAGTCCAAATTGTAATGCTTTGAAAATGAATAAGAATAGTCAGCAGTGAGGCTGGGCTGTTACATCACACCCAGAGAGTTATTATTTAGCATGTACCTAATATTTCCATCCTCAAAGTTTCATGAGCAGCCATGCATTCATCTCCTAAAGATGCCTCAAGCAAAGCAGGTAAATTTTACCATATCTATTTCTAAACATGAAAGACCAAAAGACAGAAAGGGTAGGGAAATTAAGTGACTCACCCAAAGGCAATCAATAACAGAAAGTCAGTATCAGAGACGTAATTACAGGACAAGCACACCTAATTATATCTAGAATACGTTTAGAGGAGGAGCCTGAGGCCATGCAAGTCGACATGCTTTTGTCAGCATTTCAAACATGAGGTTGTGGTGACCTTTGGAAAAAGCCAGAGAAAGAACTTCTGGATAATATGATCCCTTCATGCAGCATGCCTGATCCAAACACCACTATAAATAATTTCAGGAATGTTTCTACCACTCTTTGCAGTATAAAGAATACACAAAGAATTATTCTGGGATATCTCAGCAACTTTTCCCTATCAGTGAATGGGATTTGTTGACAAAATAAAAGCTTCTACTGTCAGCAGAATGGATTGATCAGATCAGTTAATAATGCAGAGCATGCTGGGCTCCACCTGGTAATTTTCTATCCTGAAAAAATAATGTGGTTGTGGATGCCACCTGTAGTGCTCATAATTCAACTTATGAGACTCCATTTTCCCATCCCTGCTCCTTTTATGCTGTCATTTTCATCATGTGGAATGTCTCTTGAAAATGCAGTCTTTCTTTGAGGCTCACTCTTTCCTGTCTGCCTCACAGAAAATAAAACACCTTTGTTCATGACCTCATGAAATGTGGCTTTGATGGTTGCCTGTTCCTCATGATGAGGGGATTAATTTTTTCCTCTTAACACCATTCTCATCTCTTATATCTGGTCCCCATTCTCTTCATCACACAAATTTTTTGTAGGAATGGTACATTCTTCACAGCCCTTCTGTACAGCAGCACAGTTCTACCTCATCCCTCTCAAGCTTCACCAACCAATTTTTTCAACTTTTTCTGTGCCTTCTATCTCCACTCACATCTGTGCGTTCACATTGCTCCTCTCTTTTCTACATCCACTTTTCTACAGAACAGTTAAAAAATCTTAGTTTCTCCTTTCAGTGTCATTCTTTGCACCCAAACCCTCTGCATTCCAACAAAACTTCCATCTCAATACTATTTCCCTGCTCACTGAAAGCTGAACACCAAGGATATTACTATAATTGAGCAGCTCAGATGACTGAAACCAGGTGAAGAACTTGGGGTTTTGAAAAAGCTTCACCCTATTCTGTATTGCCTGAACCTCAGCCCATCCTCCTCCACTCACATATGATCGACTTCTTAATGATTTAGATCCTTGGTTTTCACATGTACCAAACAACATAAGCTGGATTGTTGATGCTATAGAGCAGAGCGCATGCCTTCCTTTTTTTCTAGCACAGTGATTGACCACACAAATAAGAGTTGCACCATTCTTTATAATTCTGTTTGTTTTTATTTACCATTCAAAGGTGAGAGAGTCCAAAGCATCCAGGGAACTGAGTGAAGGACACTTTTTGCCTTGTGGACAAATATACAGAGCTTAGGCATCTTTTTTCCACAGGCAAGAAATGCAAGGATTACCAAGCTGTGCCAGCTTACTTATTCACATAAAAACATAAGATTTCAGGTTCTATTTCTTCTGTTCTTCTGTATTTGTAGTCAGCGCATATACAACAGTGCACAAATTCACAGTCAACCTCTTCAACCCTTAGCAAGCTCATTTTATTTAATTTATACTGGGGGGTATATGGAAAAAATTACAGGGAAGAAGCAAACTCAAAGGGTTGAATTCTGTAGTCTTCAGAAGCACTCTTTGGTTTTGTTTTTTGTTCTTTCCTTACTGTATAACTTTATCTTTTTGGTAAATGAAGAATAGTGCAGGCTGGAAAGCTGAGCTTATCTTTATTTTCAATGAAGAGACCTTGTCAGTAGAATTTCTCAATAATTGAAAGTGAGCCCACAGAGACCAACTGGTGGGATTCTTTTCTGAGCTTAATCTTTTCTATTTGCAGATATTTGCAACAGTTAAAGGAATTCAGTACTGAGAGACAATCTGAATGGCTGAAAACCACTTTTCAGCCATTCAGAAATTTACAGGATACAGTATCTCTAGTATTGTAAATGAATGTATCACTCTCAGCTTCAAAGGAACTAAGATGTTTTACACCAGATGAAAACCTAATCCCATTGGAATTCCCTGTTCTGCCAGAGTTTGGTTGCTGTTGCATGTCTGGGTTCAGCTGATCTGGATCAAAAAGGTTCCTAGTCCCAGCTGCTTCTCACTGTATTCTCTAAAGGTTAACTTCCCTGTTTCCCATGCTCCCCCTCTGATATATGTACATAATTGTTCTCTAACCCAATTCAATCAAAATGAAACAGGTTAGGAAAAAAAATACTATTTAAAGTGTGTGAGCTAACCTGGATCATTTTGACTGAACTGGGTCAGAGAGTGATTATATGTGCCGTTCTACCAGCTGAGTGAAAAGGAAGGGAGACAATCTATTTGCTTGGCTTAGTAACAGTCAAAACAAGCCATAGGACTGCAGTTTTATGTGATTTATTCATAGACTGCCTTTGGATGGTATAAACTGGCATGTGGTCTAAGAGACGTCTCACTGTGCACTTCCTTTTGATGTGGTTTCTGCATAACTGAAATGCCCTAACAAATCCTCTTGAAACCATAATGGGGAGGTCAAGTGAGCATTTCAGGTCTCCCAACATGCTGATGCCTTGGGAAGTTCTGTCACACACACTAAGTACTGGCAAAACCCTGCAACTAAAATAGTTTAGAACAGTGCTGAGGGAGATTCAGGGCAACAGCTAACATGTATGTCTTTTGAAATCAGCTGGATGGGTTTTTTTTTTCTGGCAGATAGAGGCAGCCCTCTTCTATTTACTCTGAAAAGGAGAAAGGATTTGCCATCACCATCAACACACAAATGTTACTGCACCTTGTCTAGCAGATTAAAGCAGTCTTCAAGTGAAGACATTTAATGTCAACATCTGGATTTAACAGTCTTTGTCAACAGCTCATTTTATGTAACAAGCCTGTACTCTGCTTGACCTTTAGTTGAGCAGAAGGGAAAACCACAGCAAACTCTGCATGGCCTTGGATGTGTGCTTTTTGGGCACATAGAAAGCTCTGCCTTTCCAGTGCTGGGGCTAGTGTTATTACTCTGAAGCCTATTCCCTTATTGGGAGAAAAACAAACCAACAAACCTCAAATGTTTTAGGTTTTTTGGTCTGTTAAGCAGTAAAACTCTTCACTACAACCCCTCTTTTTCAGCTCTCCATTATCTAGCTGCTGGCAGGAGTATAAGAGCACAGGAAACACTGTCTAAAATAAAACAACCCTCTAGGAACCATCCAGGTAACAGCAAAATTCACCTGGCTGTCCTGACCATTTTATAGTCTCCCATTAAGTACTGGTAGGCTGTGCTAAGGTCTTCCTGGAGCCCTCTCTTCTTCAGACTGAACAACCCCAGCTCTTTCACCCTGTTTTCATGGGAGAGGTGCTCCAGCCCTCTGATCACCTTTTTGGCCTCCTCTGGACTAACTCTAACAGGTCCACATCCTCACATTGCAAACCCCAGAGCTGAAGCAGTACTGAAGTGGGGTCGCACAAACACAGAGAAGAGCAAAATCACCTCCCTCAGCCTGCTGGTCACACTGCTTTTGATGCAGCCCAGGCTGAGGGTGTAAATTGCTGTCATATATCCAGGCCTTTATCCACCAGTATCCTCTAATCCTTCTGGCAGGGTTGCTCTCAACCCTTTCATCTCCTAGCCTGTATCAGCTGGGTTGCCCCAGCCAAGGTGCAGAACCTTGTTCCTGGCCTTGTTAAACCTCATGGAGTTCACATGGGCCCACTTCTCACAGTCTCAGGTGAATCCAGAGACTGAACAACATTTAATACTGACGCCCAGAAAATACTAGTAAATATTAATGGCAGCTGTCAGTTAGTACTGTTTGAAAATCCTGTCTGTGAAAATCCTGTCTGAGAGCTATGGTCCACAATCCTTCTCATATTCAGCACCTCTTCAGAAGTTAGGGTTAACCCCAGCTGATGATGATGTACATGGGGACAGTTCACCCAGCAGAAGGCATGCTGCATGCTGTACCCACTCTGCAGTGGGTTGTTAATCTTTCCTGCAGGAAAAATGTGGACAGCTGGAGGCAGTAACCTCTTTTGCCACTGTTGTTAAATCCATCAGAGACTGAATCACAGCTCATATTATTTTCCACATGAGTGTTCTCCATTTATGCTCTGTTGAAATGATGCATTCAACAGAAAACAAAATGAAGTGCTGAAACCATTACATTCTTTAAGATCAAGAGACACTGCAAGTTTTTGTCATTAATCAGCCCTAATTAGGAACTACTGTTAATGATTTTCACAGTACATAATTTTGAAATGGTATTAATGAAAATGCTACCCCGGCATGATATGGTGGGATGCACAATTTCATCTACAACTGATTTTGCATTCCTAATAGTGTGGTGGATTGATGTAGGAATAACACAAACATAGCATTGAAGTAATATGATCTGAAATTAAAGCTTAGAGAATTCGTCTGGATTTTTTCCTGAAAATAAACTTTTAAAAATATAGAAGGTGTGAAGGGAAGATCACTTGTTTAACCAATGCAAAAAAAAAGCCTGGGTTTAACTCCAAATTGAGATGAAGTGAAATTTCAAAGCTAATCCCAACCCAAAAAACTTTGGAGTTCCAACTGTACTTGAAATCACAGAAGAGAAGTGATGGAAAATGTGATATGTTTAAATGGAAAGAGGATGTGGTTTTCAGGTTACCTGATTTTAGGCCATACAAGCTAGACAGACTTGTCTATCTCTACCACTACTAACATTTTCTTTAGACAGTCAAGAACAAAAACATAATAAAGAAATAATAATATAAATGTTAAATATATATATAGTAACTTTATTGTCTGTAGGATAGACTGTAAAAGATAAGATCTCTTCTTTGCAAAGAAGAACCTGTTATATTTTACAGGAAAATGCAAAGCAAATCCTGATTTGCACAGATATAAAAAAATTATTTTTTTAAAAATCCAGTTTGAAGAGAATGNAGTAAATAGTCTGAGAGAGGAAACAAAGAGAACACAATCTCATGGTTATTTGAAATTGTGCACATCTTGATAGCTCCTTTCAAGCTGATTTTTTAATGGCAAATTCAATTTTCTTCTTGCAGACAAAGTAAAAGCATTAGGCATTTGCTATCTTCTATTTTATTGCAAGAACTGTTTCATTCCACAAGAAAATAAGTCCATTCACAACTAGTTATCCTGTAAAATCACATTCAGCCCCAGAATCTGGCGGCCATAGCAAAACTCCGCGAAGTTTTTTTTTGGTCATTCTAATTTATGGAAGCCTTTGGTATTCTTGGCACTGTACAAAACAGAAAAAGACAGAAACCTTCTGTTTCCTGTGGAGCCTACAACCTATGGGTTATGCTCAACAATTTAAGACCTGCCTGAGTCTATAGTGAAGAACTGCACCATGTCCTGGAGTGGGAGCATGCCAGCTACCACCCTTCTTGCAAAGATAAAGTTTGCATATCTGATATGATAAGCCAGCTTTGCTCTTTCCTTTCCCAGGGAAGCTGTGAAAATATGGGATGCAGCAGATCTTTGAGTGAGAAGCACAGCCATCTGAGGCACAGGCTTTGTGGCCAGCTGAGACCAGCAGACTGCTGATCTTGCAAAATGGACAAGATTTTGTCTGCTTTGTGGAGGGTAGTCTAGGTTTGGAGCTGCTAGCACTGTTGCTCAGAACAGGGTCAAGATGTGTGAAGTAATAGTTGTTGTAATGTGAGCAGCTCTTGTGCAGCACCTTTTTCCAAATCATTCATTCCAGCAGCAGTGGTGGCCTGTCTCTGGTCTCCCACTATCTGAACAATAAAACTTATATTTTCCTAAGATGGCCCAAAAATTGAGAGTACTCTATATACCTGTACAATTTATGCAGTGCTGTGTAGACAGCTCCTCACCAGGGCTAGATAAACAAATTTATTTAAATAGTACCATGCACTGTCTTGCAGAGATATTAGCTTGACTCCCAGAAGCACAAATTAATAGTTTTCCACTGGGGCAAGTTGGGATGATGCATCATTCTGACATGGCTATAACCCTGGCAGTTTATGAGTCAGTTCATTTGCAGACAGTTTGGATATGCTGCACTGCCTGATGTGGAATTATCCTTTGTGATCTCCCTGCCCTCACAGCCTTGGTACCTGAGTAATGACCCACTCCAGGCAGAGCCTAATTTTGCTAAAGCAGTCCAGATAGTGAATAAACTGAATAAGCAGATGGTGTACCCAACCATTGTACCAATGGTTTAGATGCCATTTTATGATAAAAACTTTGCAGTGAGCATTGCAAAGTTTGAGTTCTTGCAACAGGCTACTCCAGGTGGGCATTTATATAACTGAATATGAGGGGAAGATATAATGCATATGGGTGGTCATCAGGCAGCAGCTATAGGTAACCTTGGAGAATACGGGAAAACAGACTGGGACATCGATCATGTGTCACTTAGAATTGGCATCCAACAGTGGAAGAGTAGGCAGTGATAAAGGATTTACACACAGAATGAGGAGTCT
>VWYI01040690.1:1246-18644 GCA_013399455.1 Anthoscopus minutus
TTTTTACTCACATGTCTTCTAAATGAATAAGAATAGAAAATAACATCTTTCCCATCCAGTAAAGGGTAGAATATTCAATCCATATGGAACAGCTGGTCTTTAACTCTTCTTTATTAGTGTAGTAGTAGAAATGGAAAAGTTCAATTTATCATCAGCGGTAAGATCACCAGTCTGCTGCGGTTTTTACAGGCTCAATAAGTGATATACTATGGTTATTAACTTTAGATAAGTTATTGTAAGTTATGTGTTAAGTGGTGTTTCAATTTTACTTGTGATGACCTTTTAAAAGAAAATACAGGAGATTCAGTAAAATATATGCCTATTAAAAAACCACACCATTATTCTCTCTGATTTGAATAACTAATAGATCTCACTAACTTTTCAGAAAAAGTCCAATTTTATGTTTGTCTGTGTCCCACTGCACTGAAACTCACATACAAATGGTATGAATCACAAGACAGAAATGTAAGATGGATGTTACCTTCTGTGTGTTGTGTAAAGATATTATCACCTTCCTCTGAGAAGATTTATGGAACCATCTAATGTGAAACTGTTCAAAGGACAGACAATACTGTGACAAAAACCAGTCTCTCAGAGTTTCCTCACTTCAGAACTCTTCTTTGGGGAAAGAACTACCCAGACAGACGGACCCATAATAACATATAATAGAACTCTAGAAACACTAGGGCACCATGAATATTTTGTGATGTGTGGCCACTAAAGACACCATGTAGCTACACAACAAGTAAAACATGCTAGCAGCATGAACCTTTTCCTGGTTAAAAAAATCAAGAGCAGGAATTCTTCCATCAGCACCACTTTGCAAAAGAAATAAAATCTCCAAGCACATGATAACTGCTAGGTACTTCGTAAGCAGTAAGAATTTTCAATTAAACATAACAATTTTCAGTTAAACATAACAATCCTTGGGGAAGTCCTTTTTGGCACAGCTGTTGAAGCTGTAGGAGTTATAGATCTTTCCTCATATTAGCAATTCAAATTCAGCATATCTTGTTTTAGCTACCAGTCTAGGCTATCTTCAAAGGTACCTTCAAACTGCAATTTGTTGTATCCTGAAATCATCACTAAAATACTACTCTCTTCATCTTTCTCTCCCTCAGGAGGCTAGCTAATTAATAAAATACTAAAATCTTGACTAACTGAAATAAAATCCAGGTGATATTAATTCCAAATATTGTATGAAGTCTGTCAAGGGTCACTCTAGTAATCGTGAAAAGTATAGGCAAGTAGCATGAATGTTAGAATCAGAAAACTAATGTTCTTCTTTTACTTGGTGTCTGGCATAAGCTAGCATCATTCCACTGAAGTTCCTGCAAAAGGCTTGGCCTCCAACATGATTGTGGATTTTATAATAAAACTGTCCATAAATGTACCCTTCCTGTGCGTCACACCACCAATGGTTACAGCAGAATCCCTCACCAATGGACATGCTGTTCATCTTGCTGGATTTGACTGACTGTTCACTTAAACTACTGTGAATAAGACGATGAAAGACACTGAAATTATTATAGATACATCAAATTAATTAAACAAACAAACCAGCCTGAAACATAATCATCACGAACATGAGATCAGACTGAAGATTTCGCTCATGTTACAGAATTTACTCCATTAGTGTCATGAGCTTTGTTCCTCATTCTCTTTTTTATATTTTAGCTTTCTTTTCTTAGACTTACTAGTCTGTCTACGGTGAATATTACATACATAGGGTTCTGTGCATGTGTGCCTGCCCATGTGCTTGTGCATTTGTGTATTTCTCTCTCACTAACCCTGGCCATTCTTCAAAGTTTTTGAAGCCATCATCCCACTTAATTAAGTCACATGGCAGAGCAGAGCTGCTTTCAGAGATATTAAGAGTTCATGAGCTCCATGAAAATGGGCAGCTGTAATGAGAAAATGGCTCCTATCAGTGTCCCTGGAAAGGCTGTGGCATGAGTCTCTAACTTATAAGACACTTGGGAATTTAACCACAAAACCTTGCTCAGGAAGAAAGTGTATTTCAGTAGCTTCACTGTTCATTGCCCTACAAGGAATAAAGTCTACCACCTGCTGTTAAATTTCTGTTGAACTGCTGTGGAAATGCCTAAGTGACTACAGATGCACAAGCTCATTCAGAATAAACACACTACAGAATAACCTACTATCTTCTGAGAAGTCAGCTAGATAGAAGATCAGAGTGGCGACTCAGAGAGGTCTTCTTGAGCCAGCACGCACACCAACAGACTGAAAGCTCAGAGTACAGTCTGCATAAATATCTTTTCTAGCACGGACTGGACTCTCATATATCCAAGGACCATATCTTCATTTTCCATGTAAAGTAAACCTGTTTCTCTATATATAGAAAGGTTAGATAATAGCAATGTTAATGTCATGGCCTGTTTTTAAATTATTTCAGATCACCAGTTGCACACAGTACAACCTCAATAGATTTCAAACTAGTTCTCTGCAATCCAATCACCTTGAAGTTCAAGTATCCTTTAAAAGCACAAGAACTGCAAACCAGGGGGCAGAAGACTAACTTATACTGCCATATTCCAATATTGTGGAAGAGATTAAAAACACTCCTACCTGCACTTGTGTTTTATCCTTCCTAGCTCAGGGAAACTAAATGCACATGAATAGGAACAGTAGCAGAAAGCAGCAATGTTAGAAGATATCTGGCTATTCTCCACCCCAGTCACTTTGTCATGACACTCTTTCTGCCTGTGGCTTTTCTATGTGAAGGGAGAAAACTTCATTACAAAAAAAAAAAAAAAAAAAACCACCTTGGTTTAACTAATATTTCCTTTCCTACTTGTTTTATATTACACAACCAAGTGCGCTAGCACTGAAACACCATTGTCCTTGCAGTGTGAGTTAGAACAGCTGTAGTAGCCACACCATAAGTGCCCTTGAACATGCTGAAATTTTCCAATGTATCACAATTACAGAAACACCTGTGCCAAACAGCTTTCTTCTGATCCTCTATAAAAGTTCACAAAGCCCTCAAACTTTCTCATTTCATACAGGTCTGTACTGACACGAAGCCAGTTCTATGCATCTCAATAAGGGACATTGCAGCATTGTTTCTTTTCCTTGTGCCTCAAAACATAAAATAAAGGGTATGTGCAGGTGCAGAAGTTGGCTTGTGATTCTTGTTTCTTGACAAAAAGTAATAAGACACACCACAATACTCATTTTCTTGATAAATAATTTCCACAAGCAAAATCCTTTTCAAGAAATTAAAAGTGCACAAGAAATCAGAAGTATTTATTGTGACAACCAATTACATATGTGCTATACTGCCCTCGTGATATCTGCAGATCACCTATCCCACAAGTACATGTGAGCTCTTGATTTTATGCATAATTTGGGGGTTGGTGAGGGTAGGTTTAAACCATATCTGTATATAGTGACAAAAGCTTCAGTACTGAATGCATTTCGCTTTGTTGTTACTTTAAAAACACTGGGCTATGTACCAGCTTTAGGAACTGCTGGCTGGAGTCTATTAAATTATTTACATTTACACTACCCAAAATGTGTGTTTTAAAAGGGCTGGAAGAAAGTCACCCTCAGCAATCACCATGGAAAGTGTGGCTGATGATCCCCCAGGCAAAGGTCCAGAAGTCAGTTACCAAGCCCAAGTGTTATTTTCATGCAGAATGGCAGTCTGTAGATAAGCTTGTCTTTTGAAAGATGAGGAGTATGTAACAATTACACCTCCCAAGTCTTGGCTCTCTATAGCCATTCCTAGCTATTGGAAACATCTCCATATCAAAAAAAAATGCAGCAAATAAAGTTTTAATAATAATTTAATAATAAATATTACTTATAAGAGCAAAAAATATCTATTAGAATAACAAAATACTTATTTAATCTATAAAAAAATCCGTTTTTGCAGTCTTAGAGAGGGGAAGCCTTCCACTATAACCATTAATATGGCACACTGTAGAAAACATGAGGTTTTTTTCACAGAGCATGAGCAGACAATAAATAAATTTACTACACTAATTCAGGAAGCAATACACAATGGCAAG
This sequence comes from Anthoscopus minutus, assembly GCA_013399455.1. Lineage (NCBI taxonomy): Eukaryota > Metazoa > Chordata > Aves > Passeriformes > Paridae > Anthoscopus > Anthoscopus minutus. The sequence continues at coordinate 5,284 of VWYI01040690.1, forward strand.
CATAATTTGAACCATTTCTGCATTGCTCATGCACTCAAGAAAAATAGCTAGATGTCATTGTGCATAGCTCAGGGGAAACATCTGTTCCAACTGCCTTGGTCAGCAAGTAATAAGGAATATTACCGAAAATATCTGAATGTGTTTATGCAAATAAGTGGTATGTCTTCATGTTGCATATTATGGTTTCTTCTGATTACCTAATGAAATATTTAATAGAAATAGAAAGTGACTGGAGACAACTGATAAGAATGTTATAGCCACAAGAAGGATTCTATAGCCTTAAAATTAGGATTATTTAGCCTGGAAATAGACAAAACTAGCAGTCGCAATGCAAGCATACACCACAAAATAAAATTTTATTGAGAGTGTAAATTGAATATTCCTATTTGCTTGCATTTTCTGCCACCTTTCTTACTCTTCATCTTTCTGGTTTGTTTAGACGTTGTGATATGAACATTAGGAGATATCTATTACTCTAAATTCAAACCATCGTTACCATAATGAGGTAACGATGGTCACAGATGGTCACTAGGCAATTCCACAACAAACAAAAATAATCTTATTTACCCTTTGTCCTCATAAAACAACAAGGAGACCATAATATTTAGAAGGCAACCCATTTCGAAATTAAATACTCCTATATCATAGCCCTTAAGTGTGGATTTTCAAGGGCTCATGAATCTCTGGGAAGCGACCTCTGCTTGCTCAGGAAGGCAAGAGGTCTGTGAGTACGTTGCCCTCCCACAGGAGATTCACTCAACCCTGCTGCACCCAAGCCTCCTGCCAGCTTCAGACACCACTTTGACACAGACATGGGTGGGCAAGGAGGACAATACTGCTCTTTGGAAGGGACCTTTTCCCTTCCCACTGGACACTTTGGACACCACAGTCCCTGGCTGCCAGTGCAGAAAATAGGGCTGAAGATCCTGCTGCCTCCCTGCTCCATCACCACCACCCTGCCTTGGCACAGCCACACTGGGCAGCTCACAGAGGCAAACAAGCACAGAGCTCCAAAGCACAGAGTTTCCAGCCAATACTCCAAGCATTTTGTGACATACATCATAGCTTTCTCCACACTCCTTTCTTGAGAATTCAATGCTGGAAATGATCAGAGATAAGAATCAAAATGGCCGTGGTCCCAGATGACACATTTCTAATTCACATTTCCATCAAAATAGGAGTTATTTTTAGGAGTGATGAAAAGACCTGCTTATCTAAGTGTTAAACTCATTACTACAAGGCAAAAAATGAGGTAAAGAATTTAGGAGGATTCAAAGGGCTTAGACTCAGTGACAAGTCAAAGCCACCACATGGGGCAGACAGACCTCTCTGTAAGAGCGAGAATTATGGTTCAGACACAAGGCTCATCACTGACTGACTACCCCAATGGACAATCTTCTCTGTGGTCACATTATTCCATATTTGTCTGCTCTGGAGCCTCTTGATCCCTTTCAGAAACTTCTGGTGGAGCTGATCTCTGTCAGAGATATTCTACTGCAGGCATCAGACCAGTCAGAATCACAATTTCTGTGTCCCAGTCAAAGAACTGGATTTTTTTCCCCTTCTTTTAACCTTTATCTTAATGTGTATGAAAGACAGTGAGAGGAACAAAAAGGGGAAAAAAATGCTCGCTTTTATACTTTTACATATTGAAACAGGACTATTAGAAGCAGAACATCTGAGATAGGAATCTTAATGGTGGCAAAGATCAAATATAATCTTCCAGCTATAGTATTTATGGTTCCAGTTTTAGTTTCAGTGGATAGAAAATTTATTCCAGCATCACAAGTTTGCTTCCATTTGCTGTCTATTGCAAGCACTGGCACATACTTTTATTGTGGATATTGTGGACACAGTCTGTGAATACATGTTGCCATACATTTCCCTGCAGCCACGGAAACACCTGCCTCCAAGCAAATTTATAATCTGTACCTATGGCCATGGGACACTTACAAGCTAATTGAAAAAGGTCTTGTCAAACCATATAGAAAAGACTCTGTTTTTTCTCTTCCTGTTCCACATTACATGAGTTTGGCATTAATAAGTCACATTTTTATGTCCTGCTTTATCGATTGTTAATAATACATAAAGATATTTGATATGTAAGATCATGGGTCAAATATTTCTCACTCTACTGCCATGAATAGTCCCACAAACTTTATTTGTACAACTTGTTTGAGGAAGACAGTCATGTTTTACCTCTTCTGTAAAATTATTCTGCAGTGTTTTGAAGTGGCTCTCACCACTACTTAAGGTTATTGTCATTAACTTTGAAGCACAATGCATGTTGCTCTCTTGAGCTCTTCAGATGAAACCCTGTGAGATGAAGCAAAGTTGTTCATACATAAAAAGAAATCTGATAGGCAGTCAACATGCCCTGGTTCTTCTCAAATATAATTCAGTACAGGAAAATATCACATCCCCTCCACTATTTCTGGATTTAATGTATTCTATATCACTCCACATAGAAAGGATTATGAAAATCCATTCAACCACTATTTCCCTGACAAGTTTTTTTTTCCTTTGGTTTATTAATGGAGAATTAACTATGGAGAATGGTTCTGTAAATGAGTCACTGCTTTTTGACTCTAATGCAGTCAGCTGGCATACTGCATCTTGGCCCTGTACTAGACCTAGGTGGTTTGGTTTTAGATAACTATCATGTAAGTAGTCAGAAGAGAAGTCTCCCAGGATGTTTGTAAGTATCACAAAGAGTCACTATTGAAAGTATCAGTATATAAGATGGTCTGGAAAACACAGAGAAGTTCAGATTGTAGAAGTTTGTCTCCACTAGTTCATATAGGAAAGAAAAGTACTCCATGAAATACAGAGCAACATAAACAACTCATTTCAATTCAAATCTGGATCCAAGCTGGAAGCTTAGTATGTAGCATTCAACCTATTTCAACACAGAACCAGCAGCAGAAAGTTTCCACAGGTTTTTTCCATAGTTTTATTGGGAATCAACAGATGGCGCTTCCACAAGGCCCTTTACAAGTTCAGCATAATGAAATATATAAGTGGCTAGGTCAGGCTGAAATGTTAATTATAATTGTCATGCCTGGCTGTGCATTGCATCTCTAAAGTCTGTTCATTGACCATGTTTCTTGCATTTTCTTAATTGCTGACCCACTTGTAAAATGGGTGACTTATGCCAGAGGCTTCATTGTTACACCTCTACAGATGACAGCAACAGGCACTCCAAGCCTGTCATTCTACATCCCTGAATGATAAGAAGAAATTACATGGCTGCCTTGCAAGGATTCCTTGAAATCTAAAAATCCTAACCTAAGATAGACCGAGAAGCCAAACCCTCAACATCTCTGGAATGAGTACGTCCCTGGGAGAGAGAAAAGAGCTGTGGGCATCAGCAGCTTGTGATAGAAAATAACCAGTTTTTAGAACAACCTAGCACTAATGTGCCCAGGAGTAAAAGTATCCACAGCTGCTTCTACAGCTACAGTCTATCTTGACTTCAGGGCCAAAAAGAAAAGTAAATCCATACACCCACCTACTTGGTTCAGACTCTCACACAGATAATTGTACTTGTCCAATTCCCTTTTGTGCAACTATTGGCAGGTAGCTGAGGAAAACAGTCACGAGGCAAAAGTTGTTTGTGCAGTCTTTCAGCATGAGCTGCCAGAACTGGATGGCACTGGGATGTGACTGCACGTTCCTCCTCTCCCCAGTGGCAGGCTCCCTTTCCACCACCAGCACAGCACACAGGCACATCCTCCTTCATCTGGGTTATCACAGACAATCCCAGTGTTAGGCATTGCATTTTCCCTGCAGCTACCTCGTGCACATTCTGTCTTAGACTGTAGTGCTTCAAAATAGCCCAGGACTAAATATTTAATTCATAATTACCCTCTGATTATGACATTAAGGTATATTATCATTACTGTATATTACAAAAATTTACAGTGACCTAGAACAAAACAATTTAAACTACTTTCTTTGAATGACACAGGAAAGACCAGTAGGGATTTTCCAACTGTTATGTTCTATTTTAACCCCAAATCCATCTGTCTTCTTCGCAAATTGACATTATGTATACAATGTTAGCCCATTTATATCCAACACGTTACTGCTTAGCAGTGGATTCCTGAAGGTTTTCTTGCAAAATACTTAACTGCCTGAGGCCCGGGAGAAATAAAACCCCTTTCTTTGTTTCCCAACTATTTCTGATGGGACGAATAAACCCTTTAACTCTGGTAGTAGCTGACGTGTCCAGCCAGAAGTGATAATTATTTCCTGAAAAGCAACTGATCTGTGCACATCAAATTCCAGCTTTCCTTAGAGCAGATGCCTGGGGAAAGGAGGGCACTCCATGAAAAATACAAGGTAGCATCGTAGTGTGAAAATATGATTTGGTAAAATTCATGGAGGAGGGAATCAAAATAAGTACCTACTGACCATCTGTATTGTCAGGAAAATGCCCTATCACATATCTCCCTAAAAAAATCCTCTAGAATTTCCACTTTTCTTTTCTTTGGATCTCTGCAGGTGATTTTTATTTACTTATTTGCAAGAAATTCAGTTGAATTAACATTTGCTATTTTCTGCTGTCTCCACAAAAGGAAAATGGCCACCAAATCTCAGAAACCAACAGCAAAGCAAGTGAGGCTTCATGAGGGAATGCAGACCAACCATCTGTTGTGTGACATGAGCTAGCTGGGCTGAAGCAGGACATGGGAGAGGGCAGCACACATGATACACCTGGAGTTCCCATGGACTTAATGGGAACACTCCTCAAGAGACACAGCAGAACTGGGACCGATGCATATTAAGGATCTTCTTTCCGAGTGCCAGAGCTCGCTCGAACGCTGCCAGAGTAGTCTCAGGGGACAGCATCCATGGTGGCACGTCGCTCAGGGAAGGCGTTTCCGCAAGTGGCTGAAATCCCAATCAGTTCCACTAGAGGGTTATGCCGAAAGGACAAGCCTGAGCAGCGGCAGAAACAGGCAGAGTGCTTCGCCTCATTGCAGTGCTAATTGTCCTCCGAGCACAAGGGTACAGCCTCTCGTTTACACCACTACTTCTTGTAGAAGCAATTTAAGAAGTGTAAAACCCCTAAATGTTATCCTTTTCTCTGTCTGTGTCTCTGAGCCTGCAAATCTCCCCCTATAAATCTTTCTCAGCCTGAAATTGCTGCCTATGGAACATGAAAACTTGACTGATTCTAAGATTAAAACAAAAAGAAAGTGCTGAATGATGTTTCTTCTTCTCTGACAAATAAAAGAACCATTTAAGAGAAAATGTATTTACATCACCAAGAAAGAAGTATTGTAGAAAAGTATGATTTAAGAATAAGACCACGTATACTAACCATGTAACTGAGAAAGTGATGGGTCCTGGTCTAGTAACATGCATCACCTCTACATGTGCATTTTTCTGAACGGGAAAGCTCCAAAAAGAGAGATCAGATTTGAAGACAATCTTGTTTCTGCATCTGAAAGAACATTGCTGTAATTGAAACACAAATGTTCTATCACTTTAAATAAGATATTAAAACTATGAAGATAGGAAAGTATTTGTAAATAAGTCCCTACTACCTAGCTTCTCTCCCTACTTTCAGGCAAAATTTATCTATGAAATTCATCTACGTGTCAAGTTGTTACTTTTTTTTAATTTAGGGTTGAAACTTGTCCAGAATTTAATCTCATTTTTCTGTGGAAGTAATACAATTTAATTCTGAGAAGCTCCAAATACGTATTGGAGATTTTCTGGTATATTTTTTTGTTTTGTTTTGTTTGTTTGGGTTTTTTTTTGTTTTCATTTTTTATAAGTTCAATAGAATCAACACTCTCATACTGTACTCTTATATCCTAGAATAAGACAAGAATTACCTGCTAATGTCCCACTGCAGGATAAAACAAAATTTTTAGGAGGCTTAAAGATCTTTAAAATTATGTGTATCTTTAAACAAGACAGGATAAAAATAGTATATTTAGTTCATTTTTAAGTGGTTCCAGACACAGCAAGTTACACTGTTGGTATGCTGTTATTTTCCTCAAAAGAGTCAGTTACTTCACTTGCACTATTGAATTTTGGGATATTGTGGTTTGAGCCAAATAGCATACAGAGTTTGGTGCTTAAATTACTCTCTCACTGTCTAGATTTGTTATGTCTTCATCTTTGAGATACTTCAGAATGAATTCTTTTAAGAATTTGTGTTTTTCTAGTAGCAGGCTACTAAAGCATACTCTAAAATTTTGTGGGTAAAGCACTAACTGGTGTATAGACTTTCTGCCTAATGGATGCAAAATCAGTTTTGACTTAGGCCTTCTTAGGAATAATTTTCTTTATTCTCTTCCCTTTTATTTTATCAATAGGTAAGCCACACATGCATCAAAGACATCTAAGAACCAAGATATTGGAATTCATTCTTAGTCCTCAAGAGGTCTCTCTTATTTTGTGAATTCTTTGTAGCTATAAGTCAGTTTGGAGTAGTGAACATTTTTTAAAAATACTACGCTTTCAGATTTTCAATTGTTACCCAAATCCTCCCTTATATGTGTTTGCTGCTAAGAACCCTTTTAAATTTTCTTTCTCTCCTCAAATACCATGAACACCAAATGAAAACTAATAGCACAAGTCTGATTTGATCCTTTACTTCTCAGTCCTCTATAGAGGTTCTAATTATTCCATTATTTACCCCATGCTATCCTTTCCCTTCTCTCTCCCCTGATCCTCCACCAAAAGCTCTTGAGTTTCTGTAAATGAACATGAAGACAAGTGTTTTTCTCTGACAATCCCATTTCCACAAAGTAGGCTGCTTTTGCTATTGTGCATTCACACCTTTTATGGACAGCACAGTCCCACACATTGCAGGCCTAAATTTTCTGGCTGGAAAATCTAGTGTTTCTGTCAAAGACATGGATGTTCTCAAAATACTACATACTGGAATCCTGAAATCATATTAGAGCCTCTGCTTTAATTTTTAAAAAATTACTTGGGAATGTCATTATTCTGCAGAAAGACTTAAAAACGTGATTGCCATCTCAGAAAACAGAAAGAAAGATAACTGAATTTAAAACTACTTATTTAAGCTGATTTGTTTGACTCCAGCCTTGTGACATGTGCATTCAGAACACTTGATCTTGGCAATAGTGAATCTCACTGAGGTGAGCAGCCATGAAAAACAGACTGGGGAGAACCTCTGGTCAGAGGCATCTTCTCTTTAACCATTACTGTTATCATTACAGAGAAGCAAGGACCTGCCAAGCCTCCCAGATTTGCTGGTTATGACCCTACATAGAGAATAGCAGTATTTTAGCATTCAGGTTACAAGGCATTTGGGTACTCTGACAGAACAATTTTGTGACTTTTTCCATTTGCATGGCCTTCATATACAAAGCTGGAAAAGATACTATGCTGCCTTCTCGCCATCACAAACACTAAATTTCATCTTCCTTTTGCATGCCATGAAGGATGCTCAGAAAGTTCCATGAGCTCTGCAGCACATGGTCAGTGAGTGAAGGACTAGAAATAGACTGAGTTTTGTCTTGGAAATAGGGATTTTTAAGATTGTACAATGAGGGTTGAACAAAGATGCCAGGAACAAGGAATGCTTATACTCTGAGCCATACCACAGTCACCTTCTACTGCCTGTAATGAAAGAAAATAGGACAAACTTCATGACCAAACCTCATAATCCCTTCATTTTCAAAAAAAAAAAAAAAAGTGAATCAATGGTAAATGTAATAGACATAAATTACACCTGATATCAACCAAATCCTCAATGTCCATTTTATGATGCATTAATGAAACAACTTTTCTTTTAATAATCATGTTTTCTTTTTTTATTGCACATTTTAAAATATGTGGCCAATCCAAGGATTTTTGCAGGCATAAATAAAATAATGTAACACAGCAACAAGAAAGAACAGCCAGCGGGGACGGATTTAATTAAGACTCGGGTCTTCTCCCTGCTGTTCCACAGGCTATCCTTAGGCCTTTTGGGCATGTTGTTTTGTACCTGAGCAAACTTATTTAATGTAATTTGTCAAGTCTAAGTGTACCCAGGTTGTTTGTGCAAAACTACCAGATATGTTACCATACACTTCTGGAGCACCAGCTGGAATTACACGGAATAGGTATATCATACGGAAAAATGGCTAAAGCCTTTTTCCTGCCTGTACCTCTCAAACCTTCTCATCTGAGATGCAGATGATCTCCATGCTTAATTCTTCCTTCTCCCACAATAGTCCTGTCCAATAACAAGACTTGTTAAGATGAGCATGTTCTCAGAGTCTGAGACCCCACAGATACCCTCCCACTGATGACCAGCAGAAACCAGAGCTAATTAGGTTGATCATGAGAACAGGCAAGGGTCAGGACAGATGCAACAGCTCAAACACATGCATTCTGGGCTGCCCTGCAAACCTGTAACTAAACTTGTTGCCTGGTGTTCAGAAGACATACCTCTTCTCACAGACACCCAGGGATAAAAGCTACTTGTAAGGTCTGGCAGTCTGGAGATAAATCTTTCTATCCATAACTTTTGGCTACTCAGGTCACCTCATGGTCTAGTGTATAAGAAACTGTATGCAAACTAACCGCATAAGTGGACAAAATAGGAGGCATAGGGATCACTAGATCTCCTGCTCAGAAGAGTTTTAGGAAGACATATGCCAATTTTAGTGCTAATGAAGGCAGACAATTCCACTGTACATACTGTGAATAAACTGAACGTGATCCATGCAGGGCCTTCACTCCAAAGAAATGTATGCAGTAAGTCCCAAAACAACACATAAATTACCCTGAGATCTTCATCCTTCCCATATTTGTATTTATTCCATAAAGAAAGGTCTGACTTCAAAATAAGACTTTAGATGGTCTACAGATACCACTATCTAGTACTGTCATAGGACAAGTCTACAGAGGGACATGCAGGGTCATGTATTTAATATAGCACAATAGTTTCAATTTGTATTAAAAAGTAATATTGGACATTCATTGTTGTTTTTGTGATAGCAAAAATGTGTTTTTAAACGGACAGAAAATTTTGATGATCTGTAAAGGGATATGATACATGTATCACAATGCTCCAGATCCTGAAATACGCTCCTTTTCTGCTCATAAAAATAAAGCACCTCACCATAACTGGGATAAAAGCTTTTTTTTTTTCTTCCATCATAGCCATGACCTCAAATTCTCTAAAATTCTTTTTCACAGAATTTTCACTAAGAATCATTCTTAGTCACATTTAGATCATCATTTTTGATATCTATTTCATTTCTCTCCTGACCAGCATATTTAAAGCAGTACCAGAAAGTGACATTTGGAGCATTTGGAGTTTACCATGGAGGTACCATGTAGGGCAAGTTTGACAAAGTCACAGTAAGCTGGCACTGACCAAACAGCAGTGTACAATCTATTTGGTTCCATTAATATCTGAAAGTAAACCATTAAAATTGATCCTCTTTCTACATATGCAATAAAGTAAATATAAACCTCACAACAAGAAGTTAATGATCTGTCTCTAACAAGACTGTAACTTTCACACACTCAAGTACTTACTCTCTTAATCTAGAAACAAGATCCAGCATATCACCAGATATATGCATTGAGCTGGAAATTGTCCGTTTTCATCCTTTTTGTCATCCTACATTCAGCTTGTCACAGCTTAATTGTGATTTTTCTTTTCCATTAAGCTCCAATCCAAGACTTACAGTCAAACATAGCCTTTTTTTTTTTAGATTAGAGAGTTATGTGACTCTACACTTCTAAACAATCAAATATGCCCTTCACATTCTAATAGAATCAAATTAGCAAGAAGAAACATAAAATAATGGCAAAAAAGTGACTTAATTTTCACAGTATTTGTTTACAAACTATATCTGTCCTCACTTTATCTTTGGTTTAGTCTCCAGTTCTGGTTCAGCTGCAACTGATTGCCAAGTGACGTGTCTCTTAAGTCTGCCATACAAGATGTTCCAGACCTTAAAAGCACAATACCCACACATAACCCCACCATTCCTAAAGCGCTATGCTCCTTATCTATAATTACAACTTAAAAATTTGAAGTTGTCACCAAGAATGACATAGCTTCACTTAGCAGAGTTGTGGAAGCAGAAAAGGCAATTTGCCTGTCAGGAAACTGGGCAAGAGCCATTCTGCATTTAACACATGACTTAAGACAGCCAGAGGTTGAAATGACCTTCCAGGGGCTGTTCTGCCTGACAGATTTGCTATCTCCATGCTCCCTCCTACCATGCCACCTCTAAAGCTTTTATGTGGAAATGAGTTGTCTAGAGCTAGTGGTGTTGTCCTGGCATTTCTTTGCAATAGTAGCATCCTAAGAACTGTGAAGAGCAGGTTTTCCACAATATTTATATTTTCTTTCCTTGCTAAATTTTTTTTAAGTTTTCAAAAATTCATTTAGAATGTCATAATTCCTGTTGCTGTTGAAAACATTACAATCCCAACAAGTGAGAGACTTTTTCTGCTCTAGAAATTCTATGGTCTGTTGCACATTTCTAGTTGTTTAATATTGTCAGAAAATATACAGAGGAGAACTTCATCAACAAATCAATAAAGTAATACCTCAGTAGACTCCTTTATAATTTTTTATTTCACTTTCTCGGATGTTTTGAAGAATTTCCTTACTTAGAAGGGGTATTTTTCCAATACCATTTCCTACTGGAATTTTTCACTTTTGTCCAAGTTTTCAATAATCCAGAAAGATTTTGCAACTTGTTTAATAACCTATTTTCATTCCACTTGCACATTATACCTCATCTTGCCACACCACACTGAATAATAAGGCTTGCTGCAGTTCCTCAGTGGTGGTCTGTGGTACTGCCAGCACAGAGAATGTCTTTGGAATGTCTAAGAGAGCTTGTCCTGTTTGGACTTCCAGTAAGAGGCAGGTATCCTTCAAACCATAGGGGAGGTACTCAATTCTGTTTTTACCTCCTAAATCACCAAAAGAAGATAAAGAAGGGGTCAGTTTGGCTCATATCACATATATGTCGATTTTATCTGACCTAAAACATGAATGACACCTGTGTACATTACCTTCCTGCAGTATGAACCAGAATTAACAGTTTTACCAGTGTTATTTATTAGGTAAGATCCCTACTACCTATTTATCCAGTCCCTTGGCCACCACCTGAAAATAAACATAACATCTTAGGTCAGATTAACAAAAAAGAAAAAACAACGGTTCAACTGTATGCATGTGATAAGCACAACATCCCCAAGAGCATTTGCTGCAAGTTCTATGTTTAATAGTCTCACTGACATGCAGGAATAATTTCAGTGTAATAGCACACTTAGCCAATACCTGATACTAGAATTCAGTTCACATATTCTAGAACTTAATTTTATCAAGAACTAGTTTATTTGTTTTTCACAAAAGATCTTGGTTAAATCAAGGAATTAAATTTTGCAATATAATTTTTATGCCACTTTTCGCTAAGAAACAGCACATGAAATTTCTGCAGAAAAGGTTGGTGAAGAACTGTACTCTTTCTTCTCCTATACTTTAGAAAAAAAGTGTAAGGAAAGCTTTTCAAGTGGAACAATGCAATGGTCCTCAGAAAAGTCCTTAAATCCAATATTTGTGATTCAAATTAGGGAAGCCTACATAAAATCGCAGTTTTCCAGAATCAGGCCCTTCTTTTTGCGATAATCAGCGCAATTAGATGGGAACAAAGCAAGGTAACAAGTCTTCTCTTCTACCAGAAGAGGACGTTCTACCTTTATCTGAGTAGTTCTCTGTGGGAAAGGCCAGTGGTGTGAGAAACTGCATGGGATGTTGTATACATACATCCGGGACCACAGGAGGGTGTCCGAGTCTTTCTCTGCACCCTTGAGTTTTAGATTGTCAGGATAGGCCTTCCCATTTTTACTTGATAAAAATTCAGATCCCTTCCAAATAATCAGTTTTGGCCTGGAGTCCCACCCACAACCACAAAAACTTTTATTGCAGGCGTGTTCCTTATCAACCAGAGGGTTCCAAGCTGGTCCACTCCTGATACAAACAACTGCTCTTCTGTTAGGCAACAGAGTGAGGGGAAAGATGTAAAAGGTAATGTTATGCTAGTACAGTGAATACTGACTTATCACTAAGTAAATATTCCATGTACATGTATGTATATGTGTGTCTGTGTCTTGTGTGTGTGTGTATAGCACATGTTGGCGAGGTACCTTGCAGATTATTTTTCCTCCTTCTCCATATTTAGCTGCTATTTTATTCAGTGGCATTTTGTATTATGGAGTTTGCTGCAGCTATAGCTATATTAGAAGTAGGACACAGAAATATGTAAATTGAGAGCCAAATCTGAACTTTCTGGAAGTCTGAGATGTAAGTATAAGGGGTTTTTTTCTAAGGCTCTGTTATTCCAAGATCAGGGCCAGCTGCAAAGATTGGATTCACACCCAAAAGCCTATATTAAAATGCATACATTTCTTGGTAGAAAGAAGTTGTGAAACCTGTCAGACTGAAAACAACACTCTTTTCTTGTGCTGCCTGACAGTTCAGTTACAGATTGACCCTATTTTTTTGGTAATTTAAATATGATTGTTGGCAAAGCAGACAGGGGTGGGGGAGTCATGAAGAGTGGCACACACAGTGAGAAAGAAGAAAGCATTTCTGATTACATAATATCTCCCTGACATGTTCTTACTCCCAAACCCAGCATCTAGCAATTAAAAAAAAAAGAAAAATTAAAAAAAAATTTTAAAAAAGGGAGGGGGAAAACAATGAAAGAAACAGCTGCTGTTTCTAAGTGATGTCAGAGAACAGGTGTGATACAAATCTCCATACCAGCACAATCATATTGATCTCCCGATGATGCATGCATAAAGCACATGTGCAAACCTTATCGACCCATTCTGTGTTTCATTTCCAGGAACACGGCCTGAAAACACCTCTCTATAACTGAAAACATTAGCAGGATAAACACCGTATTGGCCAATTACTAAAAAACATACATAAACGGAACACAGGAAGGTGAGCCTGACCCTGCAGCCCTCCCGGCAGCCGTGCAGTGCCGGGCTGTGCCGGACCGGGCTGTGATGGGCTGTGCAGCGCCGGACCGTGCTAGGGCCGGGCCGGGCCGNGGGCCGGGGCGGGGCCGGGCCGGGGCCGGGCCGAGCCAAGCCGAGCTCCGCCGCCTCGCTCGGGAGCAGCCGCCTGCCCGCCCCTCGCTGCCGCCGGGATCCCCACGATCCACCCTCGGGACGCTTCCCGGACCAGCCCCGGCCCCGACGCTTCCCAGGCGGGGGCCGTGCTGCCTCCCGAGCTGTGCAGCGGCTGTGGCCGGAACCCCGCGGAGACAGCGGCCCCAGGAGAGGGCCCCCGGAGCACCTTGCGGCCGGGCTCCGGCGCTGCCCAGGACCCGTCCCCG
>VWYI01040720.1:0-19171 GCA_013399455.1 Anthoscopus minutus
TGAGCAGCTGGTGGAGAAAATAGCTTATTGATGTTATGCTGGGAAAGAACATGAGTCTTGCAATCTGTGCAGCAACCAAATACAACAAGAACAGTAGATTTGATTTTGGATGAAATACTCATTTAAAATGTTTACAATTGTATTAGAGTCTTTATTCAATATTTCTTTCATTGCTCTAACTTTGTAGAAACAACTCTTGAGCAGTGGATAAGCTTGCAAAGTAAACTAAATGATGGAGTAAGAGAGAAAATTTATAAAGCATACTAGATGGAAGAACAGGTGCATCAGAAAGCTTTGTATTTTGGACAGATTTTAAAAGATATTTGGATGTATCTGGGTTATAAATTTGGTAAGCAGAGGTAATGCAAGGAAAAAGGTATAAAGCAAACTGTTGTAGATTTGATAAGTATTATCATTCTGATCTGAAATACTAGATATTATTTGGATGAGAGTGGACATGTCTGAAAATAAATAAAGGGAAGCTACCCTCATTTACTATTTTTACTTCTGCTTCTGCACTTGTTTTTGTTAATACTACCAGTTTTATTACCCTACATTATGAAAAATTATACTGACAAACACACTTCTACTAAAAGAAAAAAGGCTTCCTTGGATTTAAATCTAAATACCTGGCTTAAAAAGATGCCATCACATTTATCCCAGCCAAAATCTAAGCCCTAAGTATGGCACTTTTAGTTATGTACAAAGAATGTAAGGTCAACACTTAAGAACTAATGCCTGATAAAAGTGTAAGTCAAATATTTCTTAGCTGGTTTAAGCATTAGGAAAAGATGAAATAATAGTTCTTTGAATTAAATAGTGTCTTGGATTCATTTTCTAGGTTATAGAGATTGTGAAAGGGGCCCTTGTTCTTTGTTCTCAGTGTTAAATTTCATTTTAAAAAAAAGTCACTATATTCACCATTAACAGACTACAATATTGAGTTATCACTAATTAAAAATCTTGATGTAAAGAAAATTATTAATTTGATATACATTGCAGTATGGAGATTACAAAATTAAATTACAATATTTTTTCTTGTAAAAGAATGTGTTATTGTAAGTCATTGAAGAGGAAAAAGCAAATAAAATACATTTTAAAGAGTGGATTTACTTATTTATACCTGATCTTTAAATTTGTATGCTTTGTAAGACTTATTACTCACCACTTTGAATTTCTTAGGTTAGAAATCCTGAAAAAGCACAGAAAAAGGTACTTGTACTTTACCTATTTTACTGAATTAAACTGTGTCCAGCAACACTCCTAACCAACTTGAATGTTGTAGGGATAGAGCTGATTGGGGCTGATTATGACCCAGCCTTAGTCATTAACTTAAGATCACGGGATTCAAGTCTGTAGGCAGGACATTAGCAAGCCTGTTCATATGCTTGCAGAATGTTATTATTTATGCTTCCAGAATGTTCTTAGTTCTCTCCCCTGATTAGTTGTCATTTGCCACATTATTTTTCATATTCCTAATCCTGGTTTGTAATTGGAATCCTGACTTCAGACCTACCCTCAGATCTTCTGTATATATACTGATGTACTTGCCCTTTTTTAGGCCTTTTGTGGTTGACCTTATAGTGTTTGTTCACCTTTTGCTGATTATTACTTTTCCATTAAAGCAATTTTACTTCTTGGGTCACCCAATTGTGCCTGTCCCTTTTACTTGCCCCACTATTCTCTAGCTTTTAGTCAAATAATGTGGACCAAATAATAGGGTTGTACCTTGTAGAGGATTACAATACTTCAAGAATTTAATTTGTAATTGTAATCTTATATTTATTTCGAAAAATTATTCTTGACATAAGGTAATTTGCAGGGCTTGAGAACACAGACTCCACTATGCCAGCAAAGCAAGGCCAATTTATTATTCCAGTTTACCAGTATTTGTAGGTCACTACATTCATACAAAATTTTCCACTCAAAGCCCTTTGTCCCAGTCTCCTTTAGAAACACAATCTTTTTGATTTTCTCTTACGCTAGTAATGTCCTTCTTGTCTCTTTCACCAGCAAAGTCCTTGCTGTATCTTCCCTCATCAGAAAGGCCAGTGTCAAGCAGTCAGAGTGACCAGACACGATGTCTTCACTTCTGTTCTTGCCTTGAGCTTACCTCTCCCACAGCTTCCACTCTACTAGGGCCAGAAGTTCGTGGCACTATGCAACTCAGCTTCTGTAGCTGTCTCATCTTCCACAGTAATTTACTACTGGGTTTGGATATTTAAATAAATTAATTAAAATAGACCCTATTGCATTAGACAACTTCCCAGTGCCAACTTGAACAAAAAAGTTGTGGCAGATTTTTGTGTTACAGTATTATGTACTTTCTATTTTAATAGTGGAGTGAAGAAAAGCTTCCAGAAACACAGATGTATCTAGCAGAAATATATATCTAGGCTGATGGAAGTCAGAATCTCAGGAAAGAGTTTGTGGTCCAAAGTATGCTCAAATCAGAGCTTGGCATCCAAAAATCTTGATACTGAAACAGAAAGCACAACCAAGTGCACGTACATGAGTCATCATAACTTGTTTATCAGTTTCTTAGAGTAATTTTAGCTACAGATTATAGAAGTATTTCTAATGGAATACCACAGAAAAACACACCAATTTACACTAACATAAATAGTACAATGTATTTTTATGTCCTGAAAGATTTTAAAATGACTCTTTGGCATAAGGACTTCTCTCTTTTTTTCTTTTTTATTATTTTTTACAAAGTAGATGATGGGAATATAAGCAAACACGTGAAATTAGGAACAAAATACTTGTGGACAAAACAGTAGGATAAAAGATGTGATAGATCTCAGCGATAAAAGCTTAGAATATTATTCAATTGTTAAAAAGAACATAATGACAGTCTTTTTGTTATCCTTTTCTGTGCAAATAATAATAAATTAAAACTCTGATTGTATACTAGTAGTTTATTCATTGGTTTAAGCGAATAAGATGGCTGCCCTCCAGGCATTCACTAATGGTGTTACTCTTGATGAATTTATCTTTCCTTGGGATATTCTGAGGAGATGAAGTACTGTGAGCCTTGATTTATGTCTGACATGAAGCTAAAGTCTAGAATACTTCTCCAGTCGACAAAAAAGATATTTTACTTACTTCATTAGCCTGCAAAAAGGAAAGCTGAAGAGCGCAATTTATGTTAGTCATTGGGGCTCAGAGATCCTAATTACATTTAGTATTGAGATTCAATGAAGGGAAAAAAACATCAGTCTAGTGAAATTGTTTATTGTTCTTGTTTTTCTTCTAATAATACAATGCCAGATGGAAGCCTCTGTCTATATTAGCCACCTAATTTTAATTGTATTACATTGCTTCTTTTAACTGATAGACTCATTTGCAGAAAATAAGTTATTCAGTCCCCCAAATATTTAACATCTTCTTCTTAACTTGGAAATTCTAAAACATTAAAAAGTCTCTTTGAAGCTCTTTTTTCTTAGTCATACTGCTGCATTAGAGAAACATCTCCTTTCCCTAAACATTGCAGATGCTTTATATTAACCAGCCCTTGAAAGCATAATTTACAATGAAAGATTTTCTGCCAATGTATTGGAACAGAGGATGCCATGGACAATTTTAGGACACTCCATGACTCCATGAGTTAAAAGAGTCAATGAAAAAACTGAGAAATCAACTAAAGGAAATGTATATGTATATGTATATGTATATGTATATGTATATGTATATGTATATGTATATGTATATGTATATGTATATGTATATGTATATGTATATGTATATTTCTTATATGTTTTACATATCCAATCTGCATTTCCTAAGCAAAGCATTGACTTTGCAGGGACAGATACAGCCCAACACTGGAGAGAATTAACCTTTACTTGTTGGTATTAGGAAACCTACGAAGAAATAACAAGTATCTCTTTGTAAAAGAGTCTCATTGAGATTAGAATAGACTGTGTGAAAGAGGAAATACCCTCCAGCCTAAAAGTGGAAAACATACAGGAGAAAGCATCAATGCATACAAAGAAATTTAGCTATCTGAGCGTCCATGCTGAGAAGATGCTCAGAGAACAAGTATAACAGAAGCACTGCAGCAATCTGTTTATCTCATCCTGTTGCCCAAAATGGCCTACCTGATTGAATTTGGATAGGGCAGGAGGCACTTTCAAACCAATTACACAGAGTTATCTTTGAGGCCTTTTTATGTCACAGCTGAGGCAAAGCTATCAGATCCCTGTTCCTGCTCCTCTCAGGAATACTACAATCCACACTTAAAAGGTTTCTGTACTACTGTGTCATTCGCCATCTTTCAAACTGGTACATGTAGAAATTTGTTAAGCACTTATTTTGCTGTTATTTTCTGGGAAAGAGCAATATCCTCCTCCTCTCTTCACAAGCTTTCATATTTCACAGTACACAAAAATAGAGTATAGATAAGACTTCTGCCTTATCATCATCTATGCTTTTATTATAAAATATAGAATATAAAACATTGCTGTATCATATTGTGAAATACCTGTAAGCATCCATCCAAGTACAGAATTTATGCTTGGATTTTATGAGAAACTTAGCTGAAAGGAATAGCAATGAGGTAATATTTGTTATCACATTGTCATAAATTCTAACAAAGCAAGAAAATATTTTAACTGGCTTGTCACATGTCATATCAGAATTACATTGTAGGTAGAGAACTGAGATTATTTACTGGAACTTTTTTTTAATGATAAAAACAGAAGTTTTAAAAAAATAATTAAAAAACCCCATATAGTTGATAGAGTGAAAGTACCTAGTAGAACATACTTTTGTCAGAAATATGACACTCAAAAGTTAGCCATGTGGGTACATTATTAACCATTTAAAGATGTATTATGCTTCTCATCTAATATAGTTCTGTCTGGTAAGCACTGTATTCCAGTGATTACAGTACATAACTGATGGCTGGAACGTGTAACATTGCTAAAAGTCAAAAATTTCAAAGTCATTTCAGATACATTGAATGAAGCCAAAATCTAAAAGTGTGCTATAAACCCTGCATTAATATGCATTAATGTTTTCATTAAAAGCATTCCATTTAGGCAGTACACTCATAGAAAATGTTTGATATTTGGCAGAAATAAAAGTGACAAGGTGTTCGTAGAAACTTCTATATTTGAAAAGAAATTATCTGGCTGTCTGGCTACACAAAAAAGACAAAGATAGTTTTGGATGCATACATTTTTCTGCTCATGAAAAGATGGATTTACAGCAATGCTGAAGTTGACCTAAATGACTTCAAAGTCTCTGATGATTTCAATGGATCTTGTCAAACAATAGGCCATTCACACAGCCTGAAAAAACAGTGGAGGGACAGTATCAGGTAGCTCTCTATGTCATGGCTTTCAGAGCCAACCACTCATGCATGACAGAAGAGCACTTCAGTATTTACCATGAGATTTCTTATCTTTAATGATAGATCTAGCTTTTACTATTAAATGCTTCTAACCCAAATTTCTGTGGCTCTGAATGGCCTTTACTATGAAAGGTGATGGTATATCTCTGTTTCAAAATCTCGCTGAATATGTAGATCTACAGATACTCCCAACAATGCTTTAAATCGCTCATGTGAAGGACTCCAAACCCATTGGAGGACTCTTCTGCATTTCAATAATAAGGGCATCCTGAATTGGTTCTTGCATTCATAAAAATGATGGCTCCATTTTCAAGCCTGAACAATAAGTGGAATAGCACTATATTTTTTCTAAATATCCAGAGGGATGATATGTTCAAAACCAAAGTCCAGTTGTTATTGTTCAGATGAAAAGGATGATACATTCAAAGCAAAAGAATACCACTGTCCCCTCTTTCCCCATTTTTTTCAAGCCAAAAGCTCTCTTTCTAGCAAATAAAAATCACTTAGCTTTTCAAGAAGAACCAGTCTCAGACACAACAAAAGAATAGTTAAATTCTGTGCATGAAATAGAGCATCTTGAAATGGAGATTAGAGCAGACTTTTCAAAAAGAAAAAGGGTGCAGCAGATTGACTCAAAGGTCCTGTATTCTTATGACTATTAGTATTTATCACTTGAATATTCTGATATGCAACACTGTTACAATTGAAATTCATGGTTAATGTTAGAGATAAAGAGATAAAATAAACCCTAAGCTTATAGCAGAGTCATTTGGTCTCATTAAGCACTGCATTATTAGATTAGAAATCATACAGGGCAATGCTATGAAGGAGGAAAAACACGTCACAAATATTGTTAATATAGTTTTGAAAATAGTATTTTAAATAAAGAACAAAGATAGTTTGAGACATGTATATCAAATGACTTGTCCTGTAAATGAATGACTAAAAATATAAAATGCAGAGATATTTCTTATCCAATTGGAACAAAACAACCTTTTGTGACATAATTCATTTTCTTACATTTAAAAAGCAATAAAGCTGGAGTGACTTAAATGAACACTCTCTCAAAGGTTAAATAAATTGTAATGCCATAGAACTACTGGTGTTTAGAACATTTAAAGGTCAGTTGCATAGGTTTTTTTCATAAAGTTCAGGTTTACTTTATTATTTACGAAAATTGCATTTCCCTCAGCTGAGAAAGTTTTGGAAGGTCCATTGTAATGTGGTAACACTGCTGGAAGGGTTTTGCTAAATGGAACAATGAGGTTATCACATAGGTGCTGTCTCTTCCACCTCAATCAATAGCATCAGTTTGTTGGACATATAGCATATGCACATGAAGACAGCATTGCATGCCAGCAAGAACTAGTCTCAATCTCTGTGAAGGTGTGTCAAAAAACATTATGCCAGAGCTAACATGTGTCGACCTCAGGTGTTTTGCACTTACATTATATAGGAATAATCTCAGTTAAATGCTTTGAGGTCAGAAAAACATGCTGCTTTGAGTACATGTACCCTCTTTTATCCACAAAGTATCCATACACAATGAGATTTTAGAAGATTATGGGAATTAGATTTAGACATTTGTGACTGATGGTCTGAATCTACAAAGGCTAACTTAAAAATTTGTGATAACACAAGAAATTCCTCCTACTGCAGGCTCCCATAGAAAGGGATTTCAGAGGCCAGTCAACCAGCATCTTCAGATAAAAAGTAAATGCTTTGGGCATCTACATTTTAGAAAAGTATTGCCTTAATTTCTAATTAATTACTGAAAATCTTTCCCTTCCTTAAAGGAAGAAAAAAGGGGGAGAAAACACACCAGTAAAAACACTTTTGTCTAACCAAAATAACAGTTTTTATTTCATCTGAAATCACACACCTATGAGTAAAGTCACAATTTTATAAAAGAAATCTTGCAAATAGCCACCAAAGAAACCTGTGCTATTAAAATTAATAGTATCAACAGAAAGGTGGTGCTTAGCTCAGATCTATAGATTAATTAACTGGTCAATAACCACCCTCTGTTGATGTTTAACCCAGTGGTCTATATTTTCCTTGCTTTCTCCCAATCAAAAGAAAATTAGAGTCATTTTGGGCGAAGGGGGGAGGTAAACTTCCACAGCCCCTGGATTCCCATCTGTCCTTTGCCAACCTACTTTGTGGCCTCACTCCTCTAATACTGCCTTGAGTAATTTCACTTCCCCAGTAATTTTCCATCTACTTCATAAATCCTTATGCATTGAAAAGGCATCCTCAGTTTCTTTGCATGTTAATACCAGGCCTTGAGCTGAATGGAAATGTGTTCTTTCAAACATTGTCACAGTTGCATATTTTTAATTTTAAGCAGGCAGACTTTCTCTTCTGAGCTACCATATTGGCCAATGGCTTTTGGTTTTTTTAATATTATTTAATATTATTATTTATTATTATTTTTTCTTATACAGCTTCTATATTGCTGTTCCAAGTCTTTTATTACCAAGTACAGAATGAAAATATCTCTGAGAACTGGTACTTTGAATAGACATTTCAGTAATATATTCAAATAGGCATTTCAGTAATTGCTGTGGTGCGCACTTAATTTAATAGTTAATTATGTTAACGGTTTGTTCCTATGTTCCCCCATGTTTTCCCTAGAGTTGGTTTACCCCTGATTTGTGCCCTTCCCTAGGCTGCCCATCATTGCAACCCTTTATTCCAGTGCCTTCCCTATCAATCATTGTAAACCCTGGCCCTTGTTCTGGACCCTTCCCTGTCTATCCTTCATTGACCGAGCCCCTTACTGGTCCTCCCCTTTGGAAATCCGCTAAGCCACCTAGCCCCAGTGGATCCATTCCCTGCCTGTCAACCTGGTTCTCCTCCCCGTGTTTCCCCATTTGTTGAAGTGTTGTAAGCCCCACTCTCTGCACCGACCCTGGTTCTCCCTGATTGGTCTGAGTTTTGTACCCTCCCCTTGATCCTCCCCTCTTTATAAGCTGATTTTTTATCTTGTTCTGGGCTCTCCTGCTCCTGACCCCTTCAGCTTCAATGGAACCTCTCTGCTGGAATCTCAAGACAGGGAGCCTCCTCCTTGGTCTTTTACCCAATTCCAGAGGCTGTGTGCACTGTAGAGCGAGCAGCTCTAAAGGGTCTGCCCCTGGTTAGCCTATTGCTGAGGCTGTTCCCCACAGCTCTTGCAGCGCTGGCATGAGCCGTCGAGCTAGACTGGGCTCCGGTGACCCACATCAAGTAATAAGTTCAAATTTGTTTAATATCTTCAGCCTTCTTTCTCATCCTTAAAGCCATCCCTTTCAATTTACAATCATATTCTTGCAAATTCTTCATATTTTATTCCTATGAAAGAAAGGTAATGAATTTCAGACTGTAAATCTTCTGAGGTTTTGGATATGTACAAATATTCAGCTTGATAGGTGGTTTTGTGAATACATTTACATTGAGACATTGACTGCAAGGAGTTTATACAATGAGTCCCATTTCGCTATAAATTTAGGCAAGCTCAGATCTACTACAAACTGAACGTCACTCACACCTTTGAGATTAAACTAAATGGGAGAGAGCAAAAACCAAGGAAATAGGAGAAAGCACAAAATCACAAGTTTCTTTTTTATTAGATTTCTTAGCTGACCTTTTGTCTCTCAGCTTCCATTAAAGACCCTTACGACTGATCAATTTGCAGCCATTTTTTTCCCTCCAAATTACTGCATTTTCACATGCACTTACCATGTTTCTTCAAGAACATTCCAGTCCCTTGTTTCAGCATATTCAAATTAATTAGTTGTTGTAGTTTAGGAATGATACTCCCTAATTTAGTGTTCTCACTGAAACATCCCAGACTGTGTACTGCTTGCTCAGCCCACTTCTCCCTTGCCTCCTTTATGGTAAGATGGACAGAGAATTTACCCTCTCCTGGCCAGAACCAAGACAGTAGGGGTTGGGTCTTTTACATTGTCCTAAAAACTACCATGTAAACACAAAAAGTGGAACAAAAACCTTGCTCCATAGGGTTCCTTGGTAAGCCTTGCAAACTTATTCTAGCATGTGATGAGAACCAGGAATTTACATAGTGTTCTGGAGATTAAAAAACCAAAATATTAAACCAAAACCGATAATCAAAAGAGATCTTGGATTGACACCCTATTAACATGTATGGGACAGGAGGACATCAAACAAATGCATTTTGCAATGGAGATCCTTAGAGCACACTCCTGATGTGCATGGTTGTTCCATGTCAGTGTTTCAATTGCTCACATTTTCCTTTCTCAGTAATGTTGTCAGAGATTAGACATTCTCTTAGTGGAGTCAAAGTCTTTAAGATTTGTTATGAAGCTTGCTGGAAACATATCTCTAAGTTACCTCATCATCACTGTGATTCATGTCAGATGTCAAGCGTCTTTCCTGCTTGTTTTGGATCCTGAGCTTAAGCTAACCTATTTGACTTAGAATTTGAACAAATTGGAGGTGTTTATATAGTGAAGCACTGGCCAGGGCTGAGAAGCAACACGAGCAATGGCTCCAAGCAGAATCTGACATTTGCCTCCTCTCACCTAAGACCTGTTTGTGGACTTTTCAGTACTACTCCACTAAGAGTCAAAGAGTGCAACAGGGAAGAATTTTTTTGCAGAGGCAGGTGCTAGATTCGTTTGGGATCAGGTGCTCTCAGGTGAGACTTTGACTAGCAGTGTGAAGAGTTTTTCCTTGCTCTTCATTAAAATATAACAGCCTCTCTTGAAAGCGAATTGATGACTTGCTACTGAGCTTGTTGCTTGCCTTTTCCTTAAGCAAAAAAAGAAAAAAAAATACAACTGGGAAACAGAGCTGGACTCGCATTCAGAATCACACGTAAGTCATAGACTGTTTCTGATTAGGATAACCAGGCCTAGATGGACACAGAAGGACTCAAAACTTAAGAACCTAGTCATGTAACTTGAATTACCCCTAGTTAGTAGCTTTTCAATGTTTTAAAATCTCACTTTGAACTAAAATGGCATGAAGAAAACGTAAAAGGCCTAGGTTCTCCAGAGTGAGATCTGGAAAAGAGATTCTCTTTCCTGGTACAGTAGGCTACATCCAGAACACTCTGGACACACAAACTGGAAAAGTTTCCTCACAAAATGGAACTACAGGTGCTTTGTTTTGTAAATCCCCCAGTGCAGGGTGATTTGTACAGGATCTTAATGGTTAGACAACAATATATTTCAATGGTTAAAAGTCCAGGAATATCTAATGCCTCTCTCAGTCTTTCCTCTCATCACTGAGCCATAAGCTCTACTTACCATGCTCATGGCATTTTGCAGAGAAGAAAAGGTCTTCACAGAAGTATAGCAACATTCTTCACTCTCTTACTGAAGTTGTGTCAAAATGGAACAAAGAATGAGAAGATGATTGAGCTGGAAAGAGAGGGAGCAGAACAATGGGCATGACTCTGTAGGAGGGTGATTAGAGCCCTAATATGGAGCTGGAGAGTTCTGAGTTATGGTTCCTTCTTCCAGGATTATTTATTCACTTATTTTATCCAGCATATGAAAAGAGAAAATAGACTGAGGAGCAAACATGGAAATTGATTCAATTGATTGTTTATATCATCAGGCAATTTTACTTTAAATGCAAGTTATTGTACTTCATTTTTATTTTCCCATTCTTTTATAATATAGAGATGATTTTAACACACTTCAGAATAACTGCTTTGGAGTAACATTATTTTTAACATGGAATAACTACTGTGCATTTCATTAGCAAACTGCTGCTTTTTTATGGACTACTAAAGGCTTTTATACCGCAGAAAACAACTTTTCTTAAAATAAATATTGAATTCTCATTTCAAGTCTTTTAATATACATACTTTTCATCTTTGTACATCTTCCAATATATGTACTTTTCATCATATGTACATTTTTTTTTACACGAAAGCGAGATATGAGGTGTTAGACTTCTCAGCCAGGCATTGCTAATGACACAAGTCTTTCACCTATTCTGTTCCCTCAGATCACTTTTCCAGAAGACGGGTGCTATGAGTTTCCACCCACTGCTAATAAGTATAAGAATGCTTTTTCTTTCCATGATTGAAAACCCCCTCTGCAATTAGATTTTGGACACCTAATGACCTCACACAGATCAGAATTGGTTTTTTGTTAGATAATTTGTGATGTGGACCATTTAGCTGGTAAGATATTAAATCATTAAAACACTGAAATCCCTAAAATCCTTATACTGAGACAGCCTATAGTCTTAAACATTATATTTAACTAATTATTTCAGTATCCTTGAAAATAAAATGTTATATTTTATATACTTTTTTGGCAGCAACCCCTCAAATTTCATAAGATATTACTTTGATTTTTTTTTAATAGGATCAACTCTCCTCAAAACTTATCTGTGGAAAATTAATGAAGAAACATTTCTTCATTAGATGGTGTTTCACAGACTAGGTCTGTAAGTGTAAGTTAGTTAATCTAGACAAGGATGTGAATAGCTAGAGGTTCTGCCTGTATGTATGCTAAGAAAATAACTTTTCTTGTTCATACTAGCTCAAACTTGGACCTGTGTCATCAAAATCTCATTAAAAAATAAAATTATAAAGACCTGAGAAAACAATGACAGAATAGTATTGTACATGTGATGAATGCTAAATAAGTGGCTTCCACAGGAGGAAAGGAATAATTTTGTTTGGTTGGTTTTTTATGCTTTTTTTTTTAAATTTAGTTCTATAATTGGAGCAGAAGAAGACTTGCAGGAGGAGTTAGTGTTACTAACTTAGGAGTTAGGAGAAGTGTATTACTCTTTGTGTGGTCAAACACCTGCCATCTGCCAAGAGCCTGGCTGTGAGGAGTTCTTTCCAGAAGTAAAGTGTGTTCAGGAATAGAAAACAGCAGGGTCAGACCTCTGTGACAATAGCAGGGTGTGAATAACCCTCCAGTAAAAGAAACAACGGCCAGACAGGAACTGGGGAAATCAGCAATGCATTATTAGGAGCACCAATTTATGAGTGAACACAGCTGCTTTTAATATGTACAGCAAGTTTAAATCTAGTCTTGTCTGTTCAGAATTATATTTGGATGACATAAATAAATGTAACCTGTACCTGGCTATCAGCACGAGCTTATGTAACCACAATGAGCACATTCTCATTTCTTTCAGCACAAATCTTTGCTGGTTCATGACTTCTTTGTTCAATGTATTTTACCAGTAGAATATCTGAGATTTATTTTTCTTGTTCAATAGTGATTACTTTTAGAATGAGTGTAAATGAAATCCTAAAACATATTATTTGAGATTCTTTCAGTGATTTTGAGCTTTCTTATATCACAGGTATTGAAGAGTGCACTTCCTTACAAAGTGCTATATCAAGAATCATCAGCCAAGCTTTGAACCTTCCTGAGTGAGAAGCTAGGTAATTCCTATTAATTTGGTGATTTTTCTACAATTCTACTTTTGTTAGCACTGTTTGTTCTTATTAACCCATGATAATGTTAACTTGAGCTCCTATTAGATCATCTTATACAGATTCTTCCTCCTTCCAATTGCATATGATCTTCAAATGCGGAGCTCAAAACAAAGCTCAAACCTTCTCTTTTCTTCTTTTCTCCACATTCTGTTAGTCACTTTAAAGATAATTTCTTACACATCTCTCCCAAGGCTGTCCCATTCCTTCTCTTAGAAAAGAAAAAAGAGCTTTTTTTTCCCAGTTAGTATACGCTAATGTAGGTACAGATTGATATTTTTTTGTCCGTGATACAGGATTTTATGCTCTTAGACGCCATGAATTGCATATTGAGTTTGTGCTCGCTCAATAAAGGTTATTTTCTCATTCTTCCTTCACATGTCTAAAAAGCACCTTTGATCATTAAATTCTCTTTGATCAGCTAGAGCAGAATCTTCATAGCTGTGCTAAATTGTTCATGTTGCGTAAAATCCGTACTTTATAGAAAGTGTTTCTTTTCTGCTCCTTAACAGTATTATCAGTGAACTCTCTTGTTGATTTATTATTTATTAGCAGAACAGTCGCCTTTATAATGATTATTTGCTCTACTATAGAATGTAGTTCTCTCTGCTATCCCTTATTCCTGATATGCTATTGAGGATTCTGTGCTGCATTTTTATTGAAAATTTTAGTCTCCCATGACTGGCTTTAACTATCTCACAGTATGTGTTCTTAGACATTATTAGAAGTTTCCAACAGCTTCATGCACAGAGAGCAAACAGAGTTTTGATTGGAATAACCTTTTTGCACCCAAATGACACCAAAGGAAGAAAAAAGCCCAGAAATCAAACCTGTGTTTCTTCACAGTATAGCAGCATGTATAGAGTCTAACAAAAGTGATAAGTAACTGCTTGGTTAAACCAGCAGCAGCGATGCTGAGTGATACTTAGCTTAAATTACTGAACTAGGCTTTCTAGCTTGCCAAGTAGAGAGGGCACAATATTCACTTACTAGTAAGTAAGTTGTTCAGAGAAATCAAACCTTTATTTGTGGGATGATCACAGTGAACCTCTGAAAAGGCTGAGCTGTAGAACTCCAACAGCTCAGTACACAGTGCCTATAGTTTGAATTAAATTGCCAGGGTTTTCTATCAGCATCACATTCTTTTGGGCTGGTTTTCAGGGAGTCCTACAAATTTCTTTGTAAGATGTGTTCTTCTGTTTGCTATGCAAAGAAAGAAAAAGATGTGTCCAAATTTTTTCTCAAATTTCTAATCTCAGTATGAAAAGGAGCTGGACAGAATTAATTACAATATATTAATTACAGCTATTTCATTTATCATTAGCTTTTCCAGTTCCATTAGAGATAGCATTCTTCCTGAGAACATGCTGATTCATAACGCATAGAAACACAAATATTATTAGATTTTTCATTTATTAAATGTTCTTCCCCTACAAAATGCAGTACATTTTAATTGAATGACACATATTCACACTTAAATGCAATGAATGCTCTCCTAGGGAATATTAAGTTATCAGTCTAATTATCAAAAACATCATTAGAAGTTCTGGTGCTCTTTTCCCTCCCCTTATCCCTAGCCTTTTTCAAGCCAAAGAACTGTATTTGCTGTAATAAGTACATTATAAAAAGTAAGCTGAAGTGCAATGAATCATGCACTGAAAATTTCTTTCACTTAGGTCAACAGCTGGAAATATCTATAACTTTTTCAGTAAATGGTTAAAAGCTGAATTCTGCAGTGATGCCTAGACCTGTGAGTTAAGTTTTTATGAATCTCTAGCCCATGTTTTGGCTCTCTGCCTTCTAGGAGTTGTCTTAAATGATGACATCCTTAGGCAAGTACGAATCTTTCCAATGGTTAGAAATCCTAAGCATCAGCTGCTTGATGTGAAAGTTAATGATTTATAATCTAGTTTCAGACTCACTGCTATGGCTGAGTTCAAAGAAATGAACACAGTATGTGGGTATCTAACTCAAAAAGTACTTCAGAGAATAATGTATTTTCTGAAAATGTATAAAATATGTTTTTTTCTTTGTAGTGGAAGTTCATAAATCCACATCTTATATTTTAAAATGCAGTAGCCAGTGGCAAGTTCAGGAACAGAAACAGAATCTCATCAAATGCCTCCTGTGGCTGCTTTAGGAAGCTTCCATCTAAAATTAAAGACTACTTTATATAATCCAGTATATGTAATATTCATACCATAAATTACTAAATAAAACCGGTTATGAATACACTCATTACCTTTTTTATTATTACTATTCTCTGCATGCGCTACTGTGATTTTTTGTAGTTGCAGTCTTTCTGAAGTAAGATGTTAACTAGTATATACATACTTTATCTTTGCATGGAGAGAGAGAGAGAGAGAGAGAGGAAGTCTTTCCTCTGACAGGCTGATAGAGCTTACACTGAAATGGAAAATGTGCCACTGATAACAAAGGTACGGCAAACAGTCTCAGCATGCACATGAATCATTTGGGGGTTGTAATTTGAGATCAGTTTGAGAAAAACAGTTGAAAAATAAGGGTGAAGAACTTCTTAGTAACTGTAGAAATATAATTTCCTCCAGTTTTATCAACCCATAATAGGCATAATTTATTTTATATTGATGCATCACAATTTATACTATTTAAGCTCTTAGTCTAGCTGGGACTGGAGTTCTGCTTGTGCAATATACTAATGGTAAGAGAACTTAGAGACTTACTTAGGATGAAATTGGTAGTCAAAGCCACACATTTTTGCAAACAACATCTCTTTGTACATGCAAAGTTTCTACCACAATAACAAAATACATTATTTCAAACCCCTGCATGAAATTGTATATATCAAGAAACTGTTGCATAACATGGTCACATCTACATGGAGAAGGACATCTATGCAGAGGAAATTTCAACACTGTCAAAGAAAATAATTCCTTCTTCTATGTTTTCTAAGCATACAAGAATTATAATATCAGAAACTATGAATTATCTGAGAAGATTTATTTCTACTGAATTTTTTTTAGAAAATTCAACTATATATAAATATTCCTATTTTAATTTTCCCCTGATAACTATGAATGCTCTTTTCTCTGATTTTTACTTCTTTGGTTTTGTGTTCCACCACTTTAAATTCTGTAATCACTTATTGGGTTTACCTGCCTTCCTGCTATTTAAAATAAAATTTATTATTTCTGCCTTTAAGTGAACTGATTAAGTCTTTATTCTTCATAAGTGTTTCTTTTCAATCACTACTTTTCAAGCAACAAAGACATCAGGCTTACCCTTAAAATGTTTATGTAGCAATATTGTAATATAAAACCAGAGAATCCGATCTTTTTATTAGAAACAGCTTCTTAATGAAGTTTCATTATTAGCAATTAGCTTCTTCAGCGGCTAAAAGAGACCTCACTGGATGAGTCTCCAAACACTCTTGTGGAGATGGAAACAAGAACAATGTTATGTCCTGAAAAAATAAAACTGCAGAAAATAGATGTCAATAGAAATCTGCACCAGAGAAATCATGGCATGTTCTCATCTTCAGAATTATAGTTAGAAAAGCTTGCATATCCTCTGCAGAATTGTTCTCTTCTATGTAAGCAGTGCTGATTTAGTTAGGCTGGACCAGAGCACTGGCAGCTCCATTTCAAACAATCAGAGAACACAGAATCATTCTCTACTTTCTTTGAAGTGACCACACATATTTATCTTCCAAGCCTGCACCAGCTTTGGAATACAACCTACAAATCCACTGCAGTTGTGCAATTGCTCAGAGGGACCAATGTTACAAGATGTTTTGTTATACATTTACCAAATCTCCTGGGCTATTTAGTAAATTAACTGCTCTTATCTGTAAAAAAACTTTTCTCCTGAAAAATATTTCATAAATACCTTTCATGTTCCTGCAGACCTTTTGTTTTATTTCTTCTCTGATTAAATCTTGTAACACAATGTTTATTTTATCTTTTTTCCTTTTAAGTTTTTGACTAGAGGCTTTAAGCTTTCAAAAGGAAACTTCCATTTCTCCAGGTATACTGTGGATGAAAATAATTCCCCCTACATATTCTCTTCATGTCATCANTTTTTAACAATGTGAACATATCTCCTTATATAGTATATTCAATGGTTAGCCCAAGTATACTAGTCAAAACAGATTTTTTTTTCCATTATTTTTCTCTCATATTTACTTATTCTAGAAGTAGGTACATAGTCTTGGGATTTGTTGGGGGGTATTTTTGGGTTTTTTTTACAATTTTTATGCAGCTTACAAAAACTCCTACAGAGAGAAAAGTATTAAAAATTTACTTGAGAAAAAGTAAAAAGTTAGGTTTTTCTTGAGTTTTGTTTTGTTCCACTCCAAGCCCCCATCTCCTGTAGAATGATAAAACACCTCTTGTAAAAAACATATGAAAGGCTAATATGGAAGATCACCCTTACATGCATCTTGGAGTTCACTGGATTGCCTTATTCATCATGAAAGTCCCTGTCTAACAGGAAGTCAATTCACATTATATTTAGATTCTGGTAATATTTGAATTGAGACATTGTGACAAACACCTTAAATGATTTAAACACAGAAGACCAAAGGAAGCTAAGCCTCTGTGCAGATCAAACCCAGAACAATTTGCAATATAGCCAAAAAGCATTATTAAAACAAAACTACATTGGATGTTGGTGCCAAAAATCCTTGGTATATTTTATTTAGTCGTAAAAGAGGAGAAGAGAAAGAAAGAGGAAATAAAAAAAGAAAGAAAGAAATGGAAAAAGAAGCATGCTTGGGGGCTGGGGGAGCAGGGAGGCAGTGACAGGGGTTAGGTGGAAGCATATCACCCATCTGAGGGTTCCAACAACACTTGTTGTTCCCCTCCTTCTGGTCTTGGTGGCGAGGGTCCCCCATCGCAATGCCACGCTGCACCACACAGAAGAGTATAGAATCCAGTGGATTCATATACTTTTGGGGTAGGTGGGAATACCCATGTGCTGCCCCTGGGGAGGGCAAGTTTGAGACTACCCCTTTCAACACTGTGGATCTGTTACATTATGCTGCAGTGCTCTGCTGCAGGGTCTGGGGACTCCTTTGAGGGGGGCCTTTGATGGGCCATGACATCCCCTTCTGCTGTCCTTCACAAAGATGCAGCTTTTCCTGAAGTGAAGGGACCCCCACAGCTGAGCTGGTCTGCACAGCAGATAGACACTTACTGACCAGAGGCTTTTCACTACACACCCCAAACCTCTCCTCCTCTCCCCACTTGGTGTGAGGTTCTGTGCCAGTCCTCACCTTATATCCCCGGGTCTGGTGTCTCCACCCTGAAGATACTCAGCTTGCTCCCTCTGTGAATGCATTCTTATCTTCATCAACAAGCAGTCCAGGGCTTTTGGTGGTTTTCTCTGCTGCTTTTGTACAATTTCTGCTTTAATAGGCAAAGGTCCTTCTTGAAGATGTTTAAGCCATAAACTATAACATTCTGTCTCCAGCAGACATGTACAACCATGGAGTGCATTTCATGTGATTTGTACAGAGAAGTGCAAATGCAACTCAACTCCAAATCATTCTCAAGACACACAAGACAAATCTGTCTCTTCTTTTTTATGAGTTCCACTGGTCAGGGTCAGATTTAATTTTCAATGGAGCCTCAACAGTAGCCCTAGAGGCAAAGACTGTCCAAAGGTATGCACTGACTGAGTACAAGTTTAAACTACTCTTGCTTTCTGGACAGTCCTGCCTTTTCCAATTTTTCTCTAAGTAGAGAAGTGTGCTGCTTTTGACTCCTTCAGTCTTCCCCAAAGGACTTTCTGCAGGACCTTCCTGTAATCAGATTTATGTCAGTATAGGGAAATAGCAGAAAGAATGTGAAATATGAAGCAACTTATAGTAAGAGATGCTCCCAAATTAACAATAAATATTTCAATTCAAGATTAGACATGTTATGAAACAATTCAGCCAGCTCCTTAATAAGAAAGTACATGGCCTAAATAGAAATAGTGATGGTTTATAGTTATCTGTGACCTATTTGGCAGCTGCTAAGGAAAAGTTATTGCTTATATTCCAGACCATACTGAAACATTCTAAAATGCTGAGTGCATACTCTCTGCATACTCTTCAGAAGCAACTTGCATTGACATCTTTTGGAAATTTGATATAAATCTAGGTCAAAGCGCTAAAACACAGACGAGAAATCAAGGAGAAATTATTATCTACTGTTGAATTTGAGGTTTTAAGTGTACCAATTACAACAGTATCAAACTACTTCAAGTGCAATCACAGAGTGGTGAGATACTTAAAAGTACTGAGACTGAAAGGACAAGCTTGGAAACGCTAGATTTCGGCTTCCGTGCCAACTGCAGCATCACTGCCTTGCCAGCCCACCTCACTCTCTGGCTGTCCTCTCAGCACAATT
>VWYI01040721.1:0-13437 GCA_013399455.1 Anthoscopus minutus
CATTCTTATAATCCTGCTAATTCTGCCACTTATGTTTCTTTCCAGTGAAAAGAGTTATAACTAAGTTTGCTAGTGTAGCATCTAAAACTGACCAGAGGGAAAAAGGAAAGAATAGTAAACAAACAAACAAACAAACGAGTAAAAAAGAACCAACTCTGCGCCCCTATTCCCAAAACAACAGCAAAAATAACTGTGAAATATTTTACAGGAAGAAGTAATACCATTATTAGTTGTTAGTGCTCATAATCATAATAATTTGCTTCAATGGGAAATAGATCCTCCTTTCTTTTCTTGCAGGACTGCTTTCTTTATTCTTCCTGTTCCAGCAGCTTTGGATTAATTCCTTCAAACCCTCCAGTCCTCCTTCTCACTCACTTCAAAGCTTCTCATTTCCTTGCCAACTTAGTTTTTCTCTTTCTAGTTTTGAGATTTTCAACAAAACTAGTGAGATTCTGTTCTCATATACCTAAAAGAGATTCTAAGATTTTGGAACTGATCACATATTTTGTTTAAAAATTAGGGGTTCAGGCAGAAACAGGAACTTTACTCCAACAAATATAAGAATTCACTCCACTTGACAAACTAAGTACATAGAAATAAGAATCAGCATTAATATATCGATTTTTTGATACATCAATTCTTTGGAACACCAAAAAAAGGTTCTGGTTGTATCAAGTGTAGTAGAGGGGACAGTGGCAGGTCTCAGAAGTTCAAGAGTAAGAGGGAAGTGTATTCAATATTCCAGCAGTCTTGACTATCAAGGAAATCATATTAGAAGTTATGGCTACAGAAAGGTTAGACTGTCTTAAAGTCTGTACTACAAAGCATATTCAAGGCTGTGTTTCACTTCATGCCATGTACCTTTGTTTTTATTGGACCTGGTTGAATCACATTGAATCTCATGCCATATCTACCCCATTCAGCCGCAAGAGACCTAAAAATTCATCAACAGAATGCATCAATATTTTAAACACAATATTGTAATCCTATTCAGAAAAAAGTAAGTTAAAATTTAATCAAATGTGTGAATACTAGAACATTCCTAAAACACAATTTCTACTTAAGGGGTTTTTTTGTGCTTAACAAAATAATTTCAGAGAAGCAAAAAAAATCTCATTCATCAACAGAGCAATATTGATTTAATAGAGGAATCACAGGTAAAGCAGTGTGAAGGAGCAATTCTTTCTCCCTTGCAAGGCACATGAATTCCTTAAGAAACAACTGTTAGGCCATCATCTTTCCATGGCAATTTAGACTACCTCACAAGTATACGTTTCTGCATTTGCAACACAGCTCTCACATTATATGTTTTGAAATAACACAAAACAGAGGATACATTCTAAAACAGGACCACTAGAATAGTTTTGCTTTATGACATTTTGTCTGCATGATGAGTACTTTGGATCTACTATGGCGAATGAATTAGCTGAGTCACAACGTTTCTGAAAAGCACACATTTCCACTACAGCTCTGTAGAACAGAAATCAAGACCATTACTCAGTCCCTCATTTTTTTCCAGATAAAGAATTCTAGTTACTAAAGGCTGCCAATCTATTCAATTCTTTCTGCTCAAGTGCAGAGGAAGATCTATGTGCTATGAAGACTAGGCTGAAATTAAAAATGAGATAAATCCTTTTGTTTGCTGGGCACCATGGATACATCAACATGATACGAGTCTGAACTAAGTAGAACTGCAGACCTTAATTTTAAATAATGACAGGAAACAAATTTGTTGATGAATCTAAACAGAGATGAAGCCACAGTATACTGCACCCAAATAACAGGCATGCATTTTCCTCAGACAAAAGAATGTGGAATGTGCTATAGATCTCTAACTGTTTCCCTAATAGCTGTCTTTGGGCGCTGGTTCACCTACAAGAATGCAAGAGAACCTGATTATCAAAACTGAATTAAACAAACTTTGGAACTTGCATTTACCAAAATAAGTAGTTCTACTAGTTCTATCTTGGTTTTGTGAAAAAAGCAGTAGCAGTTAATACTTCCTTCAGTAAGAAGCTGTCAGCATACCATTTTCTTGCTAGGATACTGGAATCTGGATTGAACTCTTGTGGTACAGTGAAATAGAGGGACTACACTAACAAGCTCCATTTTTATAGACCTATTACCCCATCTCAAGGATGCCAAAACCAAAGCACACATTTTGCTTTATTACTCACTTGCTCATTGCTTCTACACCAGCTTTGGCAGAGGCACTTGGCATTACAAATCCTGAACCACTCTCTGCATAAATTGTTGTAATAGCCAGAAATGCTGCTCCTAGAATATGCAAAAACATTTGAAAAACAACCCACGCCACACAAATCAAACAACCCTGAAGATCAAACTCTCAAGCTCAGGTAAAAGCAAGCTAAATGGTACAGAAGTTTTCAACTCAAGTGTTAGGGATACCTTCTCATGGGCAGCTAAGCAGCTAAAACACATTTTAAAAATATAGTCTTTGAAACTTTCTTTTCAAGCCTTTTTATTTCAGTTCCCTCTTTTGAGTGTTAGCAGTTGTTCCAGATAAGTGCAAATAGCTACCAATTAGGGTCTGAAGGTCTAAGCCCTCAGAGTTCTACTAATAATGAACTTTATAAATTAGTCTTATTGTAGTGATGGCCTTACAGTGTCTTCTCAGAGGCTGCCCTAGTCTAGTTATTACTAACCAGACATTTTGCCCTAAATTCATTAATTACTGAGTAGGAAAAAAACCCAAAGAAAACCCAAAAAAACAAACAAGGAAAAAATCAGCATTAACAGTTAGGCTTGGAATAATCTCAACTTAACAGCTGAGGGCTTGAGTTAAAGTTCATCAGAAAAACAACGATTTTTAAGAAATTTTCAGAAGCTTTTTCTGAAGCAGAGCAAATTACACAGTAAACCTGCATAACTTTTCCTATTATGATCACAACAAACTTCATTATAAAATAACTACTTTCTTTTACATGCTGTGTTTTGTAACAGATTTAGCAAAAAACATTCTGGAATATAATGGAAACTGTAACTGTTTATTTAATCTTTCTTTTATAGATTCCTGCAAATTATGACTGACCAATGACTGGCATGAGCTTACTGCAGCTGGGAAATGAAGAACAAGGGATGACAGTTCACTGTTTACGTCATAGTAACTAAAATAACTGTTCTACTTACCATATTTTAAAAATAATTTCATTAGAATAGCTGCCCAGGGGATATTTCTAAGACAATATATACTACTGATAAGATTGCATGTATGTAGAGTCAGGTACAAAATTACAGTAGTATTACACAAGAGAAGCTAAAGAGAACCATAAACAAGCACTAATTGAAATGCCAACAGAATATCCAGAAACCATGGGCCCTGTTTATAAAAAAAGAAGTCTTCACTGAGAGACTTTGAAAGGAAAAATCTACACAGGCAAAAAGCCATAGAACAACTTTGAAGATATCTAGAGATCATTGATAATTACACATTTTGTAGAATCAAACTACTGATTTTTTTTTTTTAATTCAGATTAAATAAAGGCAAGTTAGGTCAACCTAACACAGAAACTGACAAATTTACAGCTCTGGTATTTAAAGAACACTTCTGCTCAAACACAACTTTTATTTCTAAGGCCCGTATTCATAAAATGGACAATAACTGATCAATTAACTCCTCTCACTTTGTACAAATAATTAACATGCTAGCAGATTACAAATTCCTGTTAAATACCAGCATAAACTTGCAGTCTAAAAGCAGAGAGCTTTTATTATTTACTACGTTAGACTTAATGTAGGTCATAATGCAGACCTAAAGGACATTCCAGTGCTCTAGAAACTGTCAGTTTCTGGTGTCTTCACTAACTGATCTAGTGTCCTGATCTGAAGTATTTGCACTAGGTAGCATCACTTTAGAAAACAAGGTCTATGCTCAAACTAAAAAAAAAACAAGCAAGTAAAAAGAAAATTAAGGTGAGATGACAAACAGGAACACATTACTTACTTGTCACCCAAAAACATGTCTTAAAGAAAGCCTGAAACAAAAAGTCTTATTTATGGAAGGACTCCCCTAAAAAGAAGATATTCAAGTAAAAGCAAAAGAAATTCACATGTTTTGGAAGCTTAGAAGTGAAAGAAAGAGAGACAACATGAAGGCGAATGATTTCTGGATTTTACCAAATTTGAGGATGGAAGTAAGGAAAGTAGATTTTCATTCACCAACAGCAAGAACAAAAGCATGTTTGAATTTGTATTTCACATTACTATGTGGGCACACTACTTGCACCTGGCAGACCATTAGGCAACCTATCTCAATGGTCTGCCATAATGATACAGTAAGTCACAGCTGGGGATGGGTTTCTCATGTCAGCACTAGAATGGTGGAAATTAATTGCTCATGTCCTGCTAAAATATAGAGGGAATACACTTGTACACCAACAAATGAAACAACATTATCTTCATATTGTTATAACTAAACAGTATAAGCTCATTAAGTACTTTTTGGAGAGGATTTTGGAGAAATTCAGCCAATTCAGAGGTTAAAGAAATACAGTGCAAATACAAAAGTAGTATTTCAATACAGTCAATTCTCTATCTAGAAAACAGCATTCAGAAGTGAGAGCACATAGAAAATCATAATTATATCTCACTGCTTTTAAATTAATTTGATATATTATTCTGATCTCATTTAAAAAACCTCATTGTTTTTCAATTTATAACTGGAATATAAATGAAAGCAGTTCTTTGTAAATAATCTATGATATAATATAGAAGGGCATACATCAACTTTCTTTTTAAGACAATAATCTGCTTAAATAAATCTTTGCCTAGATAGTACATAAAAGAACTGTCATATTTTTAAGGTGAAGCTGCGGTATTGAATTAAACTCCTAGGTAATTCAAAATTAAGAATTAAACCTGGGAAAATAAAATCTAATACTGATTTCAATTTCAAAATTCTTTTTCAAATTATGCTAAAGGTAATATTCTCTAGCACTATAGTCAAGTAGCACAGCTGTAAATTTTATTTTTCTGTAGGAGAAAAATTCAAAGGGATTTACTTCTTGTTCATTTAAAGAAATATCCCATGTTCAGTTCAATAAGATCAGCATACATAGAAAAAATCCAGAAGAAATAATGGTTTGCGTTTTTTTAAAAAAGCTTTATATTTTTAATTTTAAAAATGTTTTACAACTAGAACTCTGCAATTAGATTTTTATGTTTGGCTTCAGTTGGCCTCTGTGTCCAATAGTAAGGCCTGATACTATAGTGAAGTAATTGTTACCCAGACCTACTATGTGATACTTAAATACACCTTTCACTGAAAAAGTTCCTTTCTAAAAGAATGTTAAAAACTGTATTTGTCTTCTCACATGAACTCTCAAAACTGGCAATAATAATAGCAAGGCAAGGAAATCAAGTAATAGTATGTCACAATGCTTAAGATACCTTTTTGTACTTTAATGAGCTCCTTTCCAATTTCCAGAGTTACAAAAGCAGTACCATTAAGTACAATATCAGTTATTGTTTTCCAGGCATTAGCAGAAAGTCGTTCAGATGGGGAAATAAAGTTTCCAGCTGCATTGTTTATCACAACCTGAAACACATGAAGGAAAAGAGCTAACTTAAAATAACTCTTACTGAGACTAAAGTAAAAAATTTACAAGGAGCTTTTTAGCATTTTCAGGGAATGAGGTACAGGAGGCAGGAGAAGAGGGAGAATAATCCATAAGAAATGTTAACATCTGCAGCATAGATAAAGTACCAGTAACAGAAAATGAGCTGTATTTCCAAACAACTGTACTGAGGAACTGTAAAATGTAGAGGCTGACTTAAGTCAATGTTTTCCATAGTGTCTCAAGTGCATCCTAACAGAAAAGCTTGCCCCCACCAAATTCCAGCATCACATCTATTTAATATAAGGGATGCATGGGAATAGAAACAAAAGCAGCAATCTCATAACAAAAGCCTGGATTAGGTGACTGTTGCATAACAGGAATTCAAATCAGTTGTGATGAGAATATTATGATACAGTGTACTGCAAACAACTACTACAAAACTTTTGTTGAACAGATGTACATCCATCACTTCCTATGAACAATCATCAGGTATGGGATACTTTCACTTCAGGGGACTAAGCGTCACATTAGCAGTATTTCAACCAAAAATTCCATAGCCAGATCAAGCATACTTAATAACATAATGTGCTTAAGCAGTAAAATGATGTACTGTTAATGGAATGGCACCTTGATTCATGTGGGTTTGCACATAAGACTAACTCTGTCCTGAAGAACTTCTGGGCTAAATTCTAATGAAGCTGTTAGAATTTTCAATAACAAAACAGAAATATTACATGAATGTAAAACAAATAATATACAACAGCCATAAATTACACATACAGACAGCAAATTCAATTTAAAGGCCTCCCTGAAATTTGAAGGAAAAAAAATCCAAACACCTTGAGATACTGAGGAATCACTGAATAAATACAGAAAAGACACAATAATAAAATTAGTGAACTAAGAACTGTACAATATGATCTTTGAGGTATGTAGGACTGCCAAAATAAGCCATGATAAAAGAATGATTGTTTTCTAATTGGGAGTAACACTCTTGGAAATGGAATGAAAAAAAAAAAAGCTGGAAGGACTTTTAAGTTACTGCCATTAACTTCTGTCTTTGAGATCTCACCTCACACGCAGTATGGCAGTGAGTGATTCATAAACCAACATCTCATGTCTGCAACTAAGAGAAAAACTGGACAAAAAGAACTGAATATTCCATTTACTCTGTAGTCTATCTTAAACACACAAATATGTGAAATTAAAGAGAAGGTAAATTCTTGTAAAGAAAAAGTCATAGGAAATATTTATTCAGAAAATTACTGGTGCTCTAAAAATGTACTATACAGGAAGAAATCTCTTCCCTCTATGCACACACGTAAAACCTGAAGATCATGATTTTGATTTCAACCAATAGTCAAAATAATATCCAGCTAATCTTGTCTACAATTCAGGACAGGGAGTTGCCTTATTTCTAGCAGTTATAGCATACAGCTATACAGCCATATATCTCTACTTCTTACAATATTTAAAATTCAGCAGGTTCTCTACCACATCTATAAGGATCTCCTTGTGAGTACAAATTGTCTACAACACACGTAAAACAGTTTTAAATGTAAACAGTTTTAAATGTGACTGTTCTTTACAATGATGCTCCATCATCACACCTTCTATCAGCTAGCAGAATCCAAGTTGCTATCTCACAATCAAATCAGAATTTGGTGATTATCATCCTTCAGACTCCATCAGATCACCCTCTTCGCAATCTCGTGTGAAGAGCTCTGTTGCTTTGTGCCAAATGATTGAAAAACAGATGCTTGGCTTAACTGAAGACTTTTTTCTTCATTTTCTGAGAACTTAATCTTCAAATTGGAACCTTCTTTGCGTATATGAATAAGCTAAGCAATGACCAAATAAAACATTTATGGTTACTTCCATTCCTAATTTGTGAGGCATTGTGTTAAGATGCAATTCAGTAAACACAGTTAAATCAGGAGGATATAAGGGCAATATTCTACTTCCATAATTCAAAGAATCCCTCAAGAACTGTCCCATTATTTGAAACAAGATGATAGTCATCAGAGTAGGGGTAAAAATGTTTTGTCTACTTTGCCACTAAATATTTTAAGAACCACAGAAACAGAGAAACTAGTTTAACTATGAATGTTAGCTTTACCTTGAAGTACTGCCACTGTTCTGCCTAGTGTCTTTGTAGATTCCATTAACTTTCTACCTCAGTAACTTTCTTCATACCTACTACCCAAAGTATTTTCAGCCACGAAGAATGAGTTCCTTCCTTTCCCTAGAAGACTTACATCAGGATGTCCTGCCACTTGGACTGTTTCAGCAACAGCATTCTTAACAGAAACTGGATCTCTCACATCACACTGGACAGCATGAACCTAAAGAATAATGGAAAGGCAGTTGTAAGACTTAAAAACTGTATCATTCATAAATTAAACAAGTAAATAGAGGCATACAAAGAAAAAATTATAGAGTATAATACATAACATATTCATAATTCTTCAAAAATTTACCTTATTCCCTGTTTTAGAAGAAATTTCATTTGCTGTTCCTTTCAAAACATCCAGCTTCCTATAAGTAAGTATTAACATCCCTTATGTCAGTTAAATGCAAGTACAATTCAGATTACTAAAATCTTTTTTTTCTGAGCAAATATGAACTACAAGTTAAAATACATGTGTGTGCACATACATGTTGCTGATTTTCATGAATTAAAACTATGATTAAAACTATGCTTAACAACTAACTTTCTGAAAGAAAACTTTAAGAAATTTATGGTTAGTGCTACTTTAAGCAACTCAGAAGCGACAATGATAAGAGACTAAAGCTAAACATGTGGTAAGCCAGAAAAAAAGGACACGATCATAACAAACTTAGTTTTAGCTACTACTCTGCTAGTATTAATAAGAAACATATGTATTCACATTTAAAACCAAACAAATTAGGATGGAGGTCACAACACTTCTGTTTATTTTGATTTTAAATGAGCTTGTTTTTCTAGACTTTACTGAAGTGCTTCTAGACTACCGCAGTACTTAAGAGAGCTATAGAAAATCATCATTAAAGGAAAATCAGGGCTCTTGTTGAAAGTCAGAAGAGGAATGGATTTAATTCTTTATTGTAATTTAAATCTGTATCAAGAACACCTGTAATAACATCTACTACTGTTCAATACTGCTCACTGCAAAATTTTGTTCTCTTTAAGGTTTTGATTGAATTTATGCCTAATATCTGAGGTTGCTTCTTTTGCTGCCAAATTTCAAGAAAATGTTCTTATCTTATTTCTTCCTACTGATTTTTATACCATTAAACATTTGCAGATAAATCCGCAAGTTTCTAGAATCCACAATATGACACTGTAATTTAAAAGAGTACTGCAAAAGAATAGATAGAATATTTTTTTCTGGTTTGTAAAGAAGGAAACATCTATTCAGCAGTCAGTACTAAATGAAAGATTTAAAACATCTTCATAAATATTTACCGGCTTGCTATAACACACTGGGCACCTAAACTGGACAAAACTGTTGTCATCCCTTTGCCAAGCCCAGTACCTCCACCAGTTATAAAGGCCACTTTCCCTTGGAAGGTATTTGGTGGCAACATCACTTTTTGAAGAGGTGAGAAGAATGCAGCTTGTGGTGCACTGCTGTCTTGATGCAGTACATTTGGCCCACGGCTGAAAAACTGAAAGAAAAAAATCCAGAAAAGTTAGTTTTTTCTACATTCTGTATGCAAGACTGCTACAGGAGATCAGATTTTCCTAAGGCTGTGGAGGCAACAATCATAATTCCCTTATGAGTAAATATATATGAATATAAGAATGACTAGATTGCATTATAGCAACATACACGGGCCTTTCCTTAAATGCTAGGAAAGCATTTGAGCTATTTTTATATATTCTTTATAATATATTCTTCTGCAACTAGAGAACTACTGAAAAAATACTTTAGTCATGCTTCTTCCTACTTCATGCATTTTTTTTTATCTATCACTTTTACTTGAACGTGGAACACCATTAACAATTAATTACAGGAGGACTTGGACTTCAGATTGATACATGCACTGTAATTTATGCATAAACAAATCCATGTGATTTTAGGTTATGTATGTATGTATTTACAAATTTAAAATCTTCCATAATAGATTCATGATTTTAATCCTTTACTACTGCATCCAACCAAACCTTCTTCTTTTCTGGAGAACAGGACAAAATATAACTTCACAAGACCTGCCCTAATGGCCACTGGAGCTGCTAAGGAAACCAATGCCATCTCTCAGACAGACAAAACTGGGTAGGGTTAGGTTATCAGTATCACATTCTGTCCCCGCAGAAATACCATCTACAGTAAATTAGCCCTGGAAGGATTGGTCCCTGCAAAAAGACACATGGTTGGAACATGTTTAAAAATAGACATGAAAAAGATGAAAATTCAGTATTACAGCTAGAAAACGATGCTAGTAAGAAAATACCCCACTAATGTAATGAGAAATTTGTGATGTTACCAAGAAAGTTTCAGCAAAAATAGCCAACAGGGTATTTCTAGCATCCCAATATACTAAACTAACTCAAGCCCTAATCTAAGTACGTAATTAAATGCATTGCAGCAGCATTATAGTAATAATTCAGAAATACCCTTATTACTTAAAATACAAAAGTTGCCTTAACCTGAAGCTGCAAATACTTCTAAATATGACAAAACTAGATTTACTTTATTTTTGAAGTGCAAAACAATTAGAAGACCGTAATTATATTTTCTTTGGTTTTACCTTGTACTTGAGCCTTTAATGTGTTTATTTTAATATTAAAAAAATAGAATAAAATTTTGTGAAAGAATGAATGGTTACTCTTGCATGATCCTGTTAATAAAACCGTGTAATTGTTCAACAGACTTACAAGAAGAAGTGTTGTTTGAAAAATAGGAAAAATATTAGTTAAGTGTTCTGTTTACTAATTCACATTTTTGAACACTAAAATGAAGAGACAACGTATTTAGTGGTAGATGATTACTCTGTACTTCTCACAGTTACAATGCATTGGGGGTTTCACAGAGCTTGAAGTTGGTCTGCAGAAGTGTGTATGTGAATCTTTCTGTGTGGTAATACATGTGTATTATACATACGTATAAGTAACTCAGGTGAAAACAGAGAGAACAATCATAGAATTACACAGACAATTTAATGCAACTTCAAGCACAGTGCTAACACCAGGGTCATGGACACAATCCCTCTATGGGACATTCACTTAGGAGATGGACTCAATCCTTGTGGGTCCCTTCCAACTCAGAATGTTCTATGAAAAACTAACATTGACTTGAATTGAAGAGCTGGAGCCACTGCATAGGACAAAATTCAGAAAGAAAAGCTAGAACTATTGCATTTGTAAGACATTACTGTTTTTTAATTCTCCCAGTGAAAATAAAATTTCCATGTGAGTACCAGAATACTGTTAAGCCTCCAGGAAAGGGAAACGTGAAGGTTCTCTTTTGGAACTTTCTTAGTAGTCCCCTGTTCATCTCTGTTCAGGAAAAAAGCTCCATCTGGAGAATTTCAGCTCACAGCAGAGACTGCAAACCAAGATGGCATTTGGACTCCCCCTTCCTTCAGGATATAGAGATAACCCCTCTGAGTACTGAGACTCTCTGATCAGGGGCTCTCTTAGTGACAGACATAGCCCAATCTTCTTGCTCTCCATGAAAAAAACACTGCAAGCAGCTTTCCTTCTGCTCAAGATGGGAAGATTAGGACCTGCTACAGCAGAGGAAAGCAGAAGGCTACTCCAAGACTAATAAGGTATGGTAATGATAACCAGCCAGAAATCTAGTATCTTTTACTAGACTGCTAGTAGAGCAATCTTTTACTCAGACTGCTATCATCTCCTTACTGGCTTGCACAAGAGGAGTCCATGATCGCATCCATGCAATTTAATCATTCCACTACTTAAGGCTGAGGTTTTAAATTGAATCTCAGGTGTAAATAGAGATATAAAGAAGCCAGTAAACAGCTTAAAAAAATAAAATCAGACAACAAACACACAAATCACTGACAAACCAAAAAACAACCCTCACCCAGGGGCACAGTGACCTGTAAAATTACTGTGGAAAGCCATCTCAGAAACACATGAGTAGTCAGTCACTGGCAAGAAGCACCATGCTTTTGGAGAACTCACTAGAAATGGCCTCCAGCAAAACCCACACTGTCACAGAATCATAGAATGGTTTGGATTAGGAAGGACTTTAGAGATCAGATTGTTCCAACCCCTCTGCTATGGGCAGGGTCACCTTCCACTCTAACAGGCTGCACAGAGGTCCATCCAACCTGGCCTTGAACACAAACGGCGCATGCACAGATTTTCTGGGCAGCATGCCCATATCCAACCTAAAGCACTCTCTCCCTGAATCAGAACCCTAGTCCTGGCATTACAAGCCCTT
The DNA here is from genome assembly GCA_013399455.1 of Anthoscopus minutus. Lineage (NCBI taxonomy): Eukaryota > Metazoa > Chordata > Aves > Passeriformes > Paridae > Anthoscopus > Anthoscopus minutus. Next base: position 11,975 of record VWYI01040721.1, read on the forward strand.
GCAAAAAGTTCTCCTCCAGATTTCTTGTAGGCTCCCTTTAGGTACTGGAAGGCTGCCATAAGGTCGGCTGGGTCACAAGCCACTCGCTCACTCGATCACAAGAGGCCACGCCACTGCTTGGACAGCAACATTCCAGCCATTCACCCAAACGGGCCTGCACAGCTGCACTATCGGGGCCAAAGGGCGACAGCACTCAACTGCGAGACGCGGCAGCGCCCGGCGGTGGGGCAGGAGGCCGCCCGCCGGGGAGCTCAGCCCGCACCTCTGCGGGGGATCCGCGCCGGACAGGGCCGGGAGCTGAGGAGAACCGAGGGGTGCCCCCTTCCCGGCTGCGCTCCCAACCCCGGCAGCCGGAACCAGAGAGCCCCGCCGTGCCCTGCCTCTGACGGGACAACGGCGGCCGGGCAGANCGGCCGCAGGGATCGGGGAGCCGGCGAGACCACCCCTGCCCCCGGTGTTGCAAAACATAGAATATGAAAAAATGTTCTCAAGAAAGGAGGTTGTTTGATGTTTGTATACTTTCAAGACTAATCAAGAAGANCCGGGGAGCTCAGCCCGCACCTCTGCGGGGGATCCGCGCCGGACAGGGCCGGGAGCTGAGGAGAACCGAGGGGTGCCCCCTTCCCGGCTGCGCTCCCAACCCCGGCAGCCGGAACCAGAGAGCCCCGCCGTGCCCTGCCTCTGACGGGACAACGGCGGCCGGGCAGAGCAGGGGCGGCGGGGCAGGAGGTGGCGGAAGCTCCGCGGCACCGTCCGTCCGCCCTCACCCCGGCAGCACAGGAAGCGCCTTACCCGGCCGGTGCCGGACACACAGAGACCGCGCACCCCGCGCCGCCACAGCAGAGCCGCCGCCGCCGCCATCTTCCGCAGCCGCGCTCTGCGCCTGCGNAAGGAGCAAACAAACTCTAAGCGATGTCCAGCTGAAAGACAAATTATTTGTTGGTGGAATTGCCTTGTTAAGGGTTAGGGTTAAGGTTTGACATGTTTGCACGATGTGACCTAGTGGGTGATTAACAAAACTTGGGAAGAAGGATGTATCACTTTGTGGACACAAAGGATGCAGAATTTACAGGATACAAAGGCATTGGGCGGAATCCCCAAGGTAAGGAAAAAAAATAATAAAGCAAGTCATCTACTTGGCTCAAGGTAGCTCTGACTGGGTAAAAGGTATTTCTGATGGAGGGGATTGCTCACTGGCCCGAAAGAAGAGAAAGACTGAGCATATGGACTAAACAGCTTGAGAACCAAGAGAATCATTAACCGATAGAAGGCCTAATACTAATTAATAAGAGAACTAAGTAACTAGTGATTGGTAGCCAATGAATATGAATGCCCTTGTTTGCTAAAACGCTTAAATAGTGAAAAGTTTTGGTAGTCCCTGTGCGGGTGTTGTGGATTTGTCATCCAACACCCCTTTCTGCACAGAACTGTAAATGTGGATTGGCCTCTTGCACACCAGGTGA
>VWYI01040730.1:0-12439 GCA_013399455.1 Anthoscopus minutus
CAGCAGTGGGGCTCAGCCATGCCCTGCAGCAGTGCTGGTGGAGCCGCTGGAACTGGCTGTGCTTGGCATGGACAGCCCTGGCTGCTCCTCACATACTGGCCCTGTGGCCTCCTGCCATCGCCTGGGGATGCACACCTCATCATGGAAAAATCTTTTGTATGTTAGACTTTTACCCATCCAGACATGGCAGGATCGTCTTCTAGAGTTGGTTCTGTACTGTTTATGGACATTTGTGCAAATAACCTCTCCAATATTTTGTTTAAAATTTGTTTTAAAAAGATGACAGGGCTTCTGAAATGCCCATCAAATTTAAAAGCTAAAGAGAGAGAAGAATGTTAGGAGTTCCCTTCATGTAATTATGAAATGGTATCACTGCCTCCACTGGAGCTTCTCCACTACCAGAGCCAGAATTCTGTCCTGCTGAAATGCATTATTGATGGCTTGTATGGTATAGAGCAGTTGAATACAAACCGTGACCCACTAGACCAAATGAGGCTATGCTCCTCCTTTTCTCTTCAATATCTTGTCCATTTTCTGCCAAAGAAATAAGTGATAAATAATTGGATGGCAAAACAATTTGTCTCAGCTTTTTCATCAGCAAATGTTAGGGTGGTAGATCCATCAACCCATCTCTTCTTATTCTACCAAACACGATCTTTCACAAACACTGTGGTATATACATGCCTGCCTTCCTAACATAACCTAATTCAATCATATATAAATATCTGAATTGACTGTGTAAGTTAAGAAGATATAAGCTGCAGACATTTTACATTTGAATATTGTAGGAAAACTATGTGAAAATAAAGAAGGAATTTTAAGGGTAAAGAGATGCACCCTCACCGTGTGATTGTCCCAGAGTATGTGACTTTTTGCAGACACAGAGAAAGGCAGTGTTTCTTCCTGTTGTATCAGGGTGAGAAAGCTAATGAAGGTACTAGGCAAATTATTGTGTAAAAAGCAAATTAACACATATGGGCAATTGATACTAAATCACTCATTGAAACAGGCTTCAGTGGGCTTGTGTTCATCCCCCCCTGGATTTTTTGTTTGCTGAGATGGAATAGCATAGTAAAAAGTTGCCTAGTAGGAACATTCATGGAGGCAGGGAACTGCAGAATTATTGCAGAAAACAAAGTTTGGTTTTGTAACTGGGACTGTATGTTTCTAAGCTATGATAATTTCACAGAAAAACATCAAAACTAATTGAAGCTTAAATATTGGGTAGTACAGTGTGACAGAGGAAAGATACAGGAGCCTATAAGATCTGGACTAGGCTTTGAGAGGAAGAAGACAAGTTATGGGCAAAAGGGCTGGGAGCTGTACTCCAGACATCTCAGTTGATTTTGTTTGGCTCATAGTTGGTGGGCAATAGCTTTATCTGAAGGATAAGGCTGGAACTTCTGCTGCATTTCTTGCTTAAAAGTAGCTACATGAGCACTCACCTACTATGTGAACCCATAGTGGGTGAATACTTCAAAACAAAGGATTTGTTGGAGGGAAACAGAACACAAAAAGAAGGCAGATTTGCTGAGTAAATTGTTCATTGTGAATTATTCACAGAGTTTTACTAACAGACATCTGGAAAAAGTTAACAAATGAAGGAGAATGACTGCAGTGAGTAATAAATATAAATCAATCCAAGAGACATGTAGGGTTACTTGGTTGTGGAGAAGGACAGGATTGATTGAAAGATGCAGACAAAAAAGCTTAAAGGTAGAACAAGTTAAACAAAGAAGGGGTGGCACTTATGGCTGCAATGATGGCAGTTCCTTCAGTAAAGTTTTGCTGATTGTTACAATTTTTCACAAATGCTGTGAAAATGAAAGAATGGCCTCTATTACTCTGCTTTTCCTTGAGACTGACTGCTTGAATTTGGAAGTCAATAAACGCCATGCATGCTCACAGCATCCTAACCCAGAGCTATTGGAAATTGGCACACTCAAACTTCCTCCCACTGGGAAACTGCAGCTTGGCTTTCAAAATTCATATTTTTATGTCCTTGCTATTTGTATTTTATTAAAATAAAATATGTGGTGTCCCCAGCAGATTGCTTGTTGAAAGCTGCTTTTGTTGAGAGAAAGCTAATATTAAAAGAAAAGTTGATTCCATTAGGAAGGCAAGTGCAGCTTTGTGATAGGAGATGAAAATGTGTTAATTTAAATGTTGCTTTTACTTTATCTTGAATGTCACATTAACCTTATCTCCAGCAAATGCAGGCTCTAGATGGTTTCATTTGGGCATCTGGCCATCTTTTGTTTTTCATTTTACTATTTCCACTTAAATATTTACAGCTTGAGCCCAAGCCCATGAAACTCCATGGTAACCCTCCTGTGGAGTCTCAGAGACTTTCCAGCCTTGGAGCAGAGCCTTTCTCTGAAAAGCTTAAAAAAAAAAAGTTGTATGATTTTTATCTTCCAGAGATCTACACGCAACACTATAAATAGAAGTCTCTTAGCTGCCAGTTTGATAAATGCATGTCACTGAGGTTACGTGGCGTTCTACCTCCTCTGTTGTCTTTAGCAGCAATAAAGTGCCTGCAGGCAACAAAATGTCCTCTGACACCTGTGCAAGCTCTGCACTCAAACGAACCAAAATCTAGTAAACAGTTCCTTCTAATTCTTTGCAAAAAAAATATATAACCCATCTCACTGATTCTGCAGGGCTGAGAGGAACTGAGAGCCATAAGGACATCTTGGTTACTACAGTCTGCAATTACAGTTCAAGAAGCATAAAAATTAGTAAGTTTTGTGTTGCTTTCTCAACTCAATCACAAGACATTCAGTGTAATACTTTTTTTAAGGAAGATAGGTATCCAGCTTAGCTGTTAAGCTAGAAAACATGAGTACTATTCTTGCCTTTTAATCTGAGGTAGTTTGGAAATTGCAAAAATAAAGGGAAGTCCTTGGATCATTCAACCTAGCATTTATATTACCATTGTAAGAGATTGACAACAATGTAAGCATACAAATATGTTTTGTACTCAAAGGTACATTTTATTTAGTTAGTTTAGCTTCTCTGACTGTTGTGTGACGATTCAACACACAATATTGCTGATAAAAGACTGAAATCTATTTCCTCTCCTTACTCAGTAATCATAAAAAATCACAAAATTAATTTTCCATTAAAAACATCCTGCTCTGTGTCTTCACTTGTAAATCAAACAAGAAACTAATGCAGCCATTAAATTCTAAAATGTGTCAAATTAACCACATTTGTTTTAACCTGTGCCCACCTCTAGTGGAAAGAGGCTCAGTAGCAAGATTTTTTTCATGGTCTGCATCACCTTCAGGTACTTCAAAATATTCACAAGAACCATGATAGATTGCAGGACATTTTGGCAAGCTTCAAACCACCAAAGCTATGTTGGAGGTTACTTGGGGGAAAAACAGGAGGAGAAATATGGGAACATTTGTCCATATCCAGTTTAAATCAGATACAGTCTTTGGAGCAGAGACTATCTTTCTGTCTGGTATTTTACAAGTTCAGTGTTGTTGCAGTTACAGCTGGAGCTCTTTGATTAGTACCAGTGGGCAAGTAATCAATAAAAAAAAATACAAATACTGGAAATACAGTATGCAATTTTAATCAAGTGAGACTACAGCAGATGGAAGGAATTTCATACAGTTGCTCAGTAGATGTAAGCATCCTGGTAAAATAAATGTTTGATTGAAGGTAATTTTGTTTGAAAATCCCCAAGGTATGTAGAATGAATCGATTAATGTTTTGTTGGCTAGTTTTAAGAAGAGCTGTGCTGGAGAAATCTGAATGAACACAAGCAGGGGCAGGAGAATCTGGGATGATTCTGCTCAAAACATCCAACAATAAGACAAGGAGGCATCAGAAGAGTCACTAAATTGCTTTTATTCTTTTCTGCCTGGCCCCTCTGTTTGTGGCTGCTACCTTCTGGGATACTCTCTGGATAACAGTAATTGGAGCCAGGGGATTGTTTGGTTCAATGCTGAAAACAGGTTTTAGCAGCTATAAATACCAATCAGTAGCTGACCCGTTAAATATCTAAGGGGCATGTAAAGTTCTTTTGTTTCTGTAAAAGAAATGTTTTCTTAAAAGAACTCCTTTTTGTCTATATATTTATGTTGAGTTTTTTATGCATTTGTCTCTTTTGCTGCATGTAATTAGTTTTAATGAAAGAAGTGTTTCCAGCATAGCAAGATAACTTGTGAGATATTTGCCCCATTTGAGTCTGGCAACTATATTCATATTTCAGGACAAACTTGCCATGAAAAAATGGCTTAACATACAGCACCAAGCTGTAGATACTGAATCCAAGGTCCTCTGCTGTGCACATGCCTCCTCTGGGGGAGATAAAAAAAGAAATGACACCTAAGGGATATGAAGTCACATTATTTAATTAATACTGGAAAGCACTCAAAGGCTACAGTTATTGCCATGATAGAAGGACCAATTCAATTACTATGGGACAGGGTCAAAACTACTCTCAGCAGAGACCAAGGGTGCCACAGACATTAAGAAGGCATTTATGATTTTTTAGTTATGAAGGCAAGACTTGGCTCCATTGAAAAGAATTAAATAATAAGCAAAAAGGGCCACACTCACTTTTAGAGTGTTCTCTAAAGCAATGGCTAGGGATGAATAAACACATCCTGCTGCTGAAAGCCTGGGCAGGATAATGTATAGGGATACACAGTGGCTTCAGACAGCTCTCCCCAGGCAGCTGCGTTGTGATCACACAGACATGCTCCGTCTGCAAGCAGGCAGCTGAAATCAGTGACTCCAGTTGCTGCTCATGGTAGCTCAGCACATTCCCTGCTGACCTGGCTGAAAGACTGTTTTTATGAAACACAACTGATTAAAGAAACAAATGATGTAAAATGAAATGTCATCATGGATACAGGGTTTAGGGCTAAATAAACAACTGAGGACTGAAATCATTAGACTCTCTGCTCTGGAATGGTTCAATATTTTTAGAGGATTAAAATGCCTTTTCTACCCTTTGGTCTCTTGTACTTATTTGTATGTCAACATAAGTATTTGTCAGTGTTTTTCATGTTTCCTAAGTCAGGAAATCTGTAAATTCATCATATAAAGGCACTGAGTCTTAATTCCTGGGCCTGCTAGTCCTGGATCAAAGGTTTTGATATATTATTCCTAACTTCTTTTATTTGGAAAAATGTAGCCAATACCTCTAGCAGACATCATGGACCTGATCCAGAATCCAGTGAAGTTATTTAAAATACTCTGATCAAGTTCCATGAGTTTTGCTTCAGGTCCTGTGGCTCCAATCCAGCACAGCATTTGAGATTATATGTAGTTGCTCAGGAGCTTAACTTTACATCCAAGTGTCAATGCTTTACCAGATTGACACATTCATATCAGCTAGTACAAGCAGAGTGGTTCTGCATAACTGCTCAGATGGCAGCCACTGGATAATATACTCATTTGCAAAGTCTGGAGTAGGATTTCTCATGTGTTGTGTTGGTAAGTAACCCTCTACCTTATAAATTCCAGCAAATCTTTCCTACAACAACCCATGTGACATTGTCACAACAACACAAGATGAGCTTCTAAGGAATGCTTCCTGTTGAGGGCTGGGACACAAAGAAAAGCCATTAAAATAAATTGAAAGTAATAAGGGAAGACAGAAAAAGTGTTTGTGGTAAAGCTGTTAAATAAAAATGAAACTTTAAGAAGTGAGCAAAGTTTTTACGGATGTCTTTGTGGGGAGTGGCAAGATGATGTTTTGTCAATTAACAATCTTGACTTTCTTCCCCCTTGTTTTCCCTCTTATGCTTAGATCTTGGCTAGGAATAAACTGTAAGGACAAGGAGCCTCTTTGGTAGTTACAATAAACAACACTGGCTGCCTCATTCCCTGTAATTATCTATTCCCCTGCTTTTGTAGGATGTAAGTAAGACAGGTTACAAACTCCTGTTGAACATAGCTGATCATCAAATAGTAATCAGAGGTGGTTAAAGTCTCTTGGCTGAATGGCTCTCAGTCCTCACTAAACCCAGTACTTCATTATGTTTTTCTGTAAGAGGCCGCAGTTGTGTACACTTCTCAGGAAGTCCCTCTACAGAGTAATGCCTGGATTGGGCCCTAGGGATGAACTCAAAACTGCAGGACAGAGAGCCCAGTGAGACTGCAACCACAGTGGATGCTCTGCTGACATGGGCAGGTGCTGATCTCCAGGCACAGTTACAGCTGTGGGTCTTAGCATGGAGAGGTATCACCAGACACGCGCTAGATGCTGGAAAACAGAACTCTTCTATTCCATACAGGCTTGTAAAATATTTTGAGAATTTCAAACTGAGGTGTTCTAGAAATGCAAATCTAGAAATGCAAAAGTACCAATTGGAAGCGAAGAATATATTGATATTCCTGTGGTTTTCCTACTTCTGAGTGTAGTGGAGTAAGAGACCAATCTCAGTCTTCAGGAAACTTCATTGGTTTTAACGAGGTTACTCAAGAGGTGCATTTGATCTTCTGCTGACAATTTTTAGCCTTGAGAAAACTATTTATGCTTTGAGACAGAGGGCTTAAAAAGTAATAGCAACATTTAATAGCATAATTACTCCACATTATTTTGCATTCTCTGACTTTTCACAATGAAACACTTTGCACGCTGAAATAATCTCATAGGGAGGATTATTCGAACAAGATAAAGTCTCTGCTGAATGTAATGTCAGTTCTTTTTATGCATGCTGAGTAACCTACTGTGCTTGGCAGCTTTAAGACTGAGCCACATTGTGCTCATATTGGAAGCATGCAAATGTCTGAGCTAGCAGTTTGAAATGTGGCCGAGCAGTTATTACTTCAGGAATGTTAATTATTACTTTTATGTGGATAAACTTTCTGGAGCGGCATCCATTTAAAATTCAACCACAGACACTATGCACAAGTTTGATTTGGTCTCAGCGTTATAATTATTCTTTGTTTATATCATTGGTAATAGTACCATGCTGGTGTCAACAGACTGAGGGCTTATGAAGTGAATGTAGAAATAAATATTATTGTTAAAGAAAAGATGAATCATTTGCAGTCAAGCAAAACTAAAGGTTTCTCTAGCTGGAGAAAACCTTGACTTGAGGCACTGGAGGCACTGGCTGGGAAAATTCAAATTGGCAAATCTAAACCACTACAAATATTAAAATGTTAAAGAGAGAATTAATATTAATTCAAATGTGCAAGTACAGTATTGTTAAAGAAAGGAAAGCTAAGAGAGAGCCAGAGGACAAAGCCTAAGTTGCAAAAGAACATCTGCCAAACCAGCAGGTTGTCTTGAAGAAGAGCTGGAGTTTCAGGTCCCCTGGGCTTTATCTGGACAGGTGGTTAGCACTTGTAGCTTGTGTGGAGTCCCAGAGATTTCCACAGCAGAAAGAAGTATGGCTAATCAATCACTGTGCCCCAAATTTTCAAAAGTGTTTTATCTGGTTGCTTTAATGATACAAGAGAGGCAAATGAAAAAAGAAAAAAAAAAAAGAGGCAATGTTTTAAAATTTGGGTTTGAACCCAAATTATTTTATTTTCATACATTGAAAATTTTATTTTCATACATTGTGTACAGTATTTGGATGACATCTTACTGTTTGTGGTTTCACAAGCTCTGGTAGTTTTGGAAGGCAGTAGTGATGTTCCTATGTAAGTAAGCAAACTATAGACCAGAAGAAAAAGAAGCAAACAAGGTGTCATTTGACACACATTGGTGTCAGTCCATTGAAGAGTTTCTTCAAACTATTTTATCAGTTTTAGATTTCCCCATATAAGCTCAACAGGAATTGCTTCTGAATTTGAACTGCCAGTTAGCTGAAACAAAACCAGAACACAGAAGCACAGACCACTCCTAGTGCAGCTGCATTAGAAAGGATTGTTCTGAACTCGGACAAGAAGGATTCCAGAAGGAGCTGACAGTGTCACACATAAAGCATTTTTATGTCTATTTCAGTGGGACCTTAACTAAAAGTGATACTAATATTCAAAAATAATTGCCAATTAACCGATTCACCTCTAAAGCTTGTGATAATCTATAAAAGAAAGTCAAGTCCAGGCTTTTTAACGGGCATTTCAGCAGCAAACTCTTTTCATGAACCAGGAAGCTGTGGTGCCTGACACACGGCAAAAACGCCTACGGTGAAATGATAATTCCTTGATGCTGCTTGAGGCACAAGATTGCTTGCAAGATGCAGTAACACTACACCCCTGTGACCAATTTCACTCCTAATTTAATTTGCACGTTCTGTGCAAGACCCCAGTGAAGGGAAGCGCTTCTTCTCAGGAAAGCCCTTGTACATGTTTGGAGTTCTGTGAAAATTTAAAACACATGTCATTGTTTTCCAGAATAGATCTGATTTAATAGCCTCAGCTCCAGCCTCTTTTTCCACATGGGCCGTATTCAGAGTGCTTAAAGAAACTCTGTTATACCTATGAGTATTTTTACAAATGCTGATTGAGAGATCATGACCCTGTTGGAACACAGAAAACAGAGAGCACAGGTAGGTCATTAAAAATACATGTAGAGTAAGACCTTACTTAATGTGAGACAATCAGGCCTTAAGCATGAATTTGTGATAGCCATGTACTGAGGGATGATAGTAGAGTTTATCTGTGTGTATATATATATGCATCTGTAGCTATAAATGCATACATCAGTGTGTGTATACCTATGTGATACTAATTATGTCAAAGTGATAAGCAGCTATTAAGGCATTGCTACTTTTGTCAGAGAATTAAAGTAAAATGGCAGCCATTTAACTTTTATCCTTAAAACATGAGCCAACCCCTGATGAGCTCTGCGCTCCTAATATTTTACTTTTTCTCAGAAATGCTGAAATACTCTGCTAAATCCTTTGTGGTTTGGCTTGTCCTTGTTTGGACTTCAATGCTTTCCTAGGTTTCTGTATTATCCTCAGAATGTCAGCTCCAACTTCGGCTTATTGAATTAAGGATCCAGCATGAATTTCAAATTAATTTCTCTTAAAGATGTCTGAGTCCCATTGTTTAACTGGTTCCATACCCAAATTGAAGTGCTGATATTATTGCCAAATACATTAATTTTATGCTTGATACCCCCATGAATGAGCTGCCACTATACTCTCTAGTTTTTCTGTGTATAAATAGTCTTCGACAAAAGTAGCTCTATGAAGGACATATATACAAGAGGAAAAAAAGGAAGAGTTGTATCCCCTGTCTTGTAACAACTAGTTTTTACTGCAACCCATTATAGCTGTTTGCAAATGAGTTTAGCAAAACAAATATTTTATTAGCCTTTTTGAAAAAAATTGATAAAATATAAATTCCAGAAGGAGAAGAGTGTTGTTTCAGCAGAGTTAAAAAGAGCAGGGTGGGATTCTCAGACAGGCGGATGCACGCTCTCAGGAATGCTTTTTCAGAGAGCAGCAAGCTGTGAATGTGCAGCTGCAGGCTTCAGCGTCCTGAATAATCTGCATTCAGAGACTGCAAAGTCATCAATATTTATGGGCTGGTGGGATCATCCCTGGCATGCAGCTACATCTGCCAGCTCTCTGTTTACTCCGCATCCTTTTCTCTGCAAGTTTCAGGTTCTTGTATCCTGAGACTGGTAGGTTTGCCCTTTGAAGCAGAGCTCCTCCAGTGAAACAGAGAAGATGCTTCCTGAATCTTACTGGGCCAGTACATTAACAGTGTGTGTTGAGAAATCCCCATTGCAGCAGATGTTATGTGAGAAACAGGAGCTGATCACAGTTTCCCAGACTTAGACCTGCCTTGGTCGATCCAGCATTCTTGCTGTGAATTATTTGCTCACAACTGCTTCACAGCAAAGGGCTCCCATACCCTTTTTCAGCAGAAAATGCTATTTTGTCTTCAGACAGAGCCTGCAAGGCACAAATGGCTATACAGATGTGCTTTCTCTGAGAAGTAGAGTCTGTGCACCAACAACAGGACTTTACTCACATCCACTAGGCCAATGCAGATCAGCTCACATTGAGCCAACTACATAATTCTTAATTTTTCATATAAAGAAAAATTTTAAAAGCTATTTAAAGTTGACAAAATCAGCATGGATTTAACAGAGAACATTATTCCTTATCTGTTCATCTCAGGAGGTTTAAATAATAATAATAATAATAAGTGTAATTAATAATAATAATTTAAAGTTTTCTGGTAGTTTTATTTGAAATTGAAGGTTATCAAGAGAAGCAATCCCTTGCAGATGTTTGCATATAACACTTGTGTTCTTTCTTGCCTTAAATTTGCATATCACTGCTGTATAAATATAATTTGAATCACAGGCCATCCAAATAGCCCTGAAACAGTAGTGGAAAGCCTGTATTACTCCAGTCACCTTAGATTCTGGACACATTTACTTCACCTTCTGGACACATTTACTTCACCCAATTGCATTTTGCTCACACTATCCCATGAATATTCAGGTGATAGAATTCTATTAGGACAGGTCCCCTGTACCAGGAATCCTAATCTTGCATACTAATTGTTCATTCAAAGTGTATTTTTTAATTTTTTCTATCAATATGCAGTGCTCTTTCACCTAAGATTACCAGATCAAAAGTAAAATTTGCATTATTTGTCCAAACGATTCCCTAGCTGCATATTCTGTACTTCTGTTTTTCTCTTTATGAGAAATGTCACTCTGTCTAATGCACAAAAAGTAATTTCTTAAACAGAAGTTACTCCATACAAGTAATTCATGTGGCTTCTAAAAATCATTGACATTTCATTACTCAGGAACTATTAATGACTTTCAGAACAGTAAAGAAGCAGGAGAGAAATATCTTTTCACTCCCACATATTCGTGTGTTAGTTTTGATGTGGTGACTTTGGTTTGGCTTTATTGTCTGCATGGTATTATGAAGTAACTTGGTTTATTAGTCAGAAGACAGAAAGCCCGGAGGAAAGATAATTTATTTGTCTACCCTGACAAATCCCTGGATTTGAATTTATATGATCTAGTGAAGGTACAGCATGGTGCAACTTAAAGATCCTTCTCTTCATTTGAAGTATATGGTACCACTTTACATCTGTTTAAGTCCTGAGTTCATATAGTAGTCAGGAGATTTTGCTTATTACATCAAAATGTGCAAATATGATTTAAAACATTCCCTTTCTTAGAACACATTTCAATGCAAAGCACAGGTGGCACATCAAATGAGGTCCAGTTTGATAGAGTAATACACCTTATGTGAGCTGACATTGTGGTCTGGGACACAGAGCTCCAGAGCCCCTGCTGAGTGGCAGCTGCTAGAAGATGGCAGCTTCCCCTTCTAAAGCCTACCTGGCATCAGAAACATTACAGGAACAAGGGACCCAGCTGTGTGACACCTTTAAATGTGTTGATACAGTCTGCTCCCATTCTTATGGGGCTGCCAAGACTTTGAAGTCAACAAAAGTATTTGACTAAAATCTGGAATATTCTGGATCATGAGTCTTATTCCTGCTGTATATAAATTATTTGAGTGATGTTAATCTCACAAACAGTAATTCATTACCTAATTTTCCTAAGATCTTTATGAAATTACTGTAAAAGGTGGTTGTCTGAAGAAACTTTGGACCCATACTCTTCTGAGGAGGAGCATTCAGCTTTAGTGGTGGGCTGTTAATATCCTGTGTGTGCCAGGGCAGAAAAGTAAAGATAAATTCCAGGAGCAAGAGAGCAAGGCATACAAAAAACCATCATCCCCTTACTGGAAAGCAGGTACAGAAGTTCATGTGTTCAAGTGTTCTCTTCCTCCATCCCTGGCCCTTATTATCAAATCTACCCTGAACACAGATTTGTAACTTCTGCTCTTTTTTTGTCATTCCCCTAGATTCACCATGAGGTCCTTTTGAAACTTGGTGGGTGGGTACATATTGGCCTGATCAGCTTTCCTGTAGGACCCAAAGGAATGGGGGTGCTAGCATCTCAAATCCTGCCCCTATTCCAGCAGCAAATCCCTAAATACAGAATATGTTCATCAGCACCCTGGCAGGTTTACAATGCCTGCAGGAAGAAAGGGTTTGGAAGCATAGCCCAGTGTGCAGAGTGGATGCCTTCAGGAAGCAGCGTGGTACCTTGGGATCCTTCTGGTAAATCTGGATAACATGGAGTCAAATTCTTTTTGACAGAAAAGGGAACAGGATTTTCCGTAGCCTGGGAATGAGCCCTTGCCTTATCTGAAACTTCAGTGAATCTGACTTCTGCTCCTGGAAATTTTGAATTTACCACAAATTCAGCTAAAAAAAAATAGGGAAAAAGGGGTAAATATCAAAAGTATAACTAAATCACTGGGCACCTTGTAAAACCAGAACAGGGCTGAATGACTGCACAAGGGAGGAATTCTGATTTTAACTGGATCATCTTTTATTAACTGGATGTTTGTGGTACAAACAGTGTGGTTTGATGTCAAACCAATTTTCCTCTTCTGCAATCCTCTCAAAATGCCAAGTTCTTGCAATCACTGTTTTAAATTTTCTCTCCCTCTCT
>VWYI01040740.1:0-17034 GCA_013399455.1 Anthoscopus minutus
TGTTGCTCTAGCTACTTTAAAATTTGAATTCTTGCACTGTGCTGGGTGATGTTGTTGGCTTAGTGATATGGTTTTTATTGCGGTATTCCTAATTGTATGGGTTCATAAGCTTTGTCTAACATACAAAGTGGCTCCTCTCTTCATTTTAAGGTTTTTATGCTTATGTTTATGTGACTAAATCTCCTTCTGAGTTCCATTATAATGGTTAAGAAGTAGTGATCACCTCCTTTTTTACAGTTCTCTTCTTACATTCCCTCCTTTCCCCTACAGAAAATTCTGGAGGCCGTTTCATGCATGGTTTTTTTACTTTTGGCTCTCTGCTTTTTTAATGTGTAACAGTCAAAAATATCACAAATTTAAACCTGAGCCACTAAAGAACGAGCTGGAGCCCAAATGCATTGCCAATTGGAAATAAGACTAAATATTTCATCACTGTTTCTGTGCCTAAAGAGCAGCAATAGTTAAATGCTGTTGCCTGACTGAAGAAGGCCAGATGAAATAAATGAATAAAGTTGTGGTCCTTTTTTTCTGTACTTATCATCAAGGAATTTAAAACATGTATAGTTTATGCAGAATTTTGCCACAGGAATACATACCCAAGAGTTCTTGGTCATGTTTTGGCATGCTCTCTAACTGTGATGCTGGGACCAACTGAAGACAGGCTGTGAGTTCATCTCAACAAATCACAGTGTTTTTATATCACAGTGGTGTTTTCTGTTCGAGAGAGTAGTTAAAATACTCTGTTCCACTAAACACTGTTCCTCTTGTGTCTTTTCTTTGAAAAAGAACAAATGATGATGATCTTATTTTCATCATGTATTTCTGTGTGAAAAAATGTCTTTATATTGTCTTAACAGGGAGATTCACCCAGAGGGATTGCCACAAGCCTACACTATCATTCTGTTATTCCGTCTTCTGCCTGAAACCCCCAATGACCCTTTTGCAATTTGGCAGATTACAGACAGAGATTACAAACCACAAGTTGGAGTTGTGCTTGATCGTAAGGATAATTTATTTATTGCATAGAGAAGTTACATGTTCCTTTGCATGTGCTCTTACCAAATATTTCCAAACCCAAATCATTTCTACATGATAAAAGGATCATACATTTTTAGTTTTGAGAGATTTCTTTTAAGCTTCGTACATCTAGAGTTCAACTAAGAATAAACTAAGAATAAACTAAACTACATTTCAACTTTGGTATTAGCTCTAAGATCAAAGGAAAGTACATTTATATGCTTACAGGTCATTAAGATCATCTACAATTTGTGTTTACCCAAATAAGTGGTAAACTAGATTTTATCTATAAGTGTGTATTAGGATGGTGGTTTCAGTAGTACATATGAAATGAAATGTGTTATTTTTATTTATTGCAGCTACCAGCAAAGTGCTGTCATTCTTTAACAAGGATACAAGAGGAGAGGTTCAAACCGTAACTTTTGATAATGATGATGTAAAGAAAATATTTTATGGAAGCTTCCATAAGGTAAAGGATTGAAATTATGATGCTGCTTTCTGAAGTACCATTCTTTTAAGTAGGAGACAACTAAGCAGAAGTCTCTGTCAGGTGACTGTATCTGGTTTTTGGATAGTACTTTAAGTTGACATAAGAACCTACAGATCATGTAAAACAAGATCTCTGAATCTATAGGTCTTCTTTGAACCTATGTAACAGATATGTCAAGAATTTGTCAATATTGTGTTAGTAGAGGGTTATATCTGAAGAAGAAATTATAGCCTGGTTCCCGCCACATGAAAGAGGAAGAATAAAAGTTAAAGTGGAATAAAGAAAGGAAAGGAAGTTGTGGTGAGAAAAGATTGCATGGGAGTGTAATGATTTCAAATCATTCAGAGCAAAGAAAGATACAGCCGGAGAAAGTGAGTAGGCAGGGAACCAGTGTTGGGAGGTCAATAGCATGTTGAATAAGAATCTTATTTTTAACAAACTTAATACATGTGTATGTATGTATTTAGTATGAATGTGACTTGGTTTTTTTTTCTTCTTCTTAAAAACACTGGGCTTAAAATATTCCATCATGTTAACTGAAGAAGCAACAAGGAAAGAGAGCCCTTAAAAGGTCACTCTATGATTTAGAATGAAACTTATAGTTTTTTAATTGACAAAATGCCCAGTGAAATCTTTGCATATTGGTGCATCTGCCTTTACTATTGGTCATAGATTTGTGCTTGCTTTTCTAATTTTGTGCACCAAGTTATGAAAATTTGATCTTGCCAAGGTTCCTTACATCTAGTTATCAGAAAATGTTTGACTCCTGCTACATGTATACCTATAAATATTTTTAAAATATTTTCTTGCTATGTTAAATATATATGTTTAGGGCTAGAAAGTGACCTGAAATTGCAACATTTTTGGTTAGCTGAAATGTAAATTCTCACGCTTTCATTTGTCTCCCTTCTATTTAGTTTAGTTTTAATCTGATGACTAAATATGGCTTGTTTATAGCCTTCGTTTTCTTTCTGATACCATCTTCTACATGACTTGTCACTACCAGCATTCCTTTAAGGATACTGATAAGGGGTTGCCTCTGTCAACTTCCAGGAAAGATAACTGGTGCCAGCATTATGGCATAATGTTTCGAGACGTCATCTGTTTAAAACATAGGTGATTAAGAAAATCACACAGTACTATAAAAGCTATTGGTTTCCTCAGAATTTGGAGTAACTTCCAAAACTGATCTTATATCCAATTATTCTTGTTTTAGAATTTATGCCTCATTATTTTAGAATTTAGGCCTGATTATTTTGAAATGTTTATGTCATTGCTTTTGTAACTGATAGTTATAAGTAGCTTTGGGTCATACTGACATTAAGCAGCCTTTATTTTGTCTTTGACATTTGCCTTTTTTTTTTTAATAGCTTAATAGGGCAACACAATTTTAATATATGAATCTACTGGAGTGAGAAAAGCTGTCAGTAAAGGTTAGGATGTATCTTAGTTTGGCATGAAGGTTGAGTCATCCCCAAGAAGTACTGTTCAGACACAAAGCAGTGTGCAGCATGCCTTGTTTCAGATATCACTATGAGAGCTAACACTTCTTCAGTTCAGTGGTGTGGAGCTCTCCATAGGCTGTACTGCCAGCAGTCCGTTTTAAATACCTGTTGCTAATTTAGTTCTAAACAGAATCACGTTTTTCCTTATGGTTTCTCTAAAAGTGATAGAGCGGAGCAGACTTATCTGACAGCACTTACAGTGATATTCTGCTCATTTATCAGAGCAAATAAGGAAAATTCTGTGACCTGTGCTAGCTGCTAGAAATCAACAGTTATGTAAAATTGTTTATTACACTTACTAGTGAAAAAAAATTACAGAGTGAATAAAAATTCAAAATTTTGTATTTTAATAGTTAGTACACTAATATATATGGAGAGAAAGTGATCCTAAGATGCCAAAAAATGAACAGGAGTAGCA
Source organism: Anthoscopus minutus (assembly GCA_013399455.1). Taxonomy (NCBI): domain Eukaryota; kingdom Metazoa; phylum Chordata; class Aves; order Passeriformes; family Paridae; genus Anthoscopus; species Anthoscopus minutus. Next base: position 3,431 of record VWYI01040740.1, read on the forward strand.
GTGAATAGCAAACTATCAACTGAAGCTTTACAACTATGAATTCTTGCTTTCCTAAGAAAAAATTTCTCAGCTACTTAATGCAATGTGTAATTCCCTGACTCTTTTTTTCCCAGAAAGGTATCAAAAGTTCAGATTTTGATAATATTTAAAGTATCTGGAAGAGTCTTGGTTTAGAACTATATTTGGGATTTTTAACCATGAAACTAAGCTGACTTTTCTGGCTTCTCTCCAGATGATTACTGAGACTTCTCTCTCAGTCAGGTTGTTAATGATGGCATGGCAGCCCTCCTGCTGGGAATGCTTGTGCATTAGTTGTGTTGACTAGCTCCTAATAATGGATAGCAGTAGTTTCAGATGGATGAAGGAAGGAAAGTAAGATTAACACTTTTCTAAAGGTACTTTTACAATTTCTCCTACCATCCAGTTTCAAAGAAATGACAAATCTTTACAATGCAAGGAGATGTTTTCCAAAATATTAAACATTTTTGTGGTTTTTATTTGATGACTTACTGGCTCATTCAGTGAAATACAGTTAGCTACACCTAACTGTAGGGAAATTTACTTTGGCATACTTGAACACTCTGTGCAGCAGAGCCATGGTGAAAGCTGTTGAATCTGGCAAGTTCCAAAGGAAAAATTCTGACTGCCTGAGACAGTCATTAAATTTATAACTGATGTTTTGGAGAGACAGACAACTTCTACTTTCTTATTCTTACCACATTAGACTTCCTTTCAGCTTACCATTTTGCAGTAGTTAGCAAGAGGAAATTTGATAATGATTATATATCTTTCTGCTGACATACATATGGGAAATTAGTTTGCTTGCCTTATTGATGTGATTCACTTAGTAGCAGACCAGAACACCATCAAACTTTATCTTATAAGTCCGCTGGAGAAAAAAATTAAAGTCTATTTTCTTTCCTAAAATGTCCTGAATGAAATGAATAGTCAGAACTAATCAGAAGAGATTCTTTATGTTGGTGTGTTAGAAACTGTTGAAAGCAAAATGTATCAGGGTTGAATACAGAGACGTGTTATTTGCTGCAAACACCAGATGCCTCCTTTAATTAAATTTATTGCCTAGGCTGTGAGATTCAGGCTGGAATTCAGATCTGGCAGTAAATCAGTGTTTAAGTGACTGAGTCAATGCCTTGGGAGGCCTCTCCTTATTTTTGATTGTTGGGATTACTTTTTTTTGGAGGGATAGGTGATGCTCAGCAGTTATTCCTGTTTGAATCTTTTCAAGCTGATCTCATTCAACATTCTGATGCAGATTTTCGTCTCCTAATCTTTTTTGTGCTAATGAAAATATAATCTATATTTGCTATGTAATGTGTTTTATTTTATTTAAATTGTGACAAAAACTTAACATTCCAGTAGAAGGACTTGCATACCTTTCAGAATTAGTAAACTACATCTGTGATGTGTTTAAACTGGATGATTCAGTAATTAACCTGTACAATTTGGTTATATAACTAAATGTCTGAGTATATAATGTACAAATTATAATGAATTTAAAGTTTTGGCATGGTGTTAATTTTGTTTTATAGAAAGTTTGGCGTGTAATATCAAATTATACTTTGGACACAAAGAGTTATCTTTCAGTTGGTGGGTGGTTTTTTTATTTTTTATTAAAAAAAAAAATTCATTTTTTATTATTTGCTCAATGAATACTGTTGGAAATTTTAATTAAAAACCCCCCTTGTATATACAGCACTGAGAAACAAAGTATAAGCACATAATTTTAAAAGTGTTTTAGATAAGCTGTGCTGATGCCTTGGAGACAAGTCTGCATGGGAAAATATTTAAAAGGGAAAAGAAGTAAAAATTCCCAGGAGATTGTTCAGGCACTTGTTGATTCAGAACATTTAGGGGAATCTCTCTACTTTCAATTTTTAAAGCAGTCATCAAATAGCAATATGCTTCTTTATGGTTATGTATTGTGATAAGAGAAGATTTAAAACATAATTTGTTTCTTCAGGGATTCTTTACTCCTAGTGTGTTGATACTTTAACAATTACATAGATGTTGTAATGATGTATATGGAATATATGCTGTAGGGTATATAAAGCCCCTGAAAACTCTCTCTTGCCTGAAGATGCTCTTTCATCACCTGCACATTAGATGTGCTAAAATGGCCCTTGTCTATTTCTTGAAGACTCCTAAATATTTTCTGTGCTTTCAGAGAAAATTAGAAAATTCACTTTTGTAACATTTTCCATACATATTGAAAATGTTTGGAAAGATAATCTTGCTTCAGTTTTGTATGTTCCTCTGTTTAAGGTTCATTATGTTTTCCCCAAGCACTTCATTCTTGTCAATGAGTAAATGCTCTCTCTTTTTATTACAATAATTCCCTTCTCCCTCCTAAGTGTCTTCTATTTCCAATAATTAATCTCTTCCTCTTCCCTGTTTCCCCTTGTTTTGGCATATGTTTTTGTAACTACATTTCTCTCGTGGAAATTTTCTCTTGCATCTTCCATTATTTTGTCTTGTTCTGGGCAGGCTTCTCTGGTCACTTCTGGTATCTCAATGTAGTTAACGCCTTGGTTGAGTCATCTGTGGAAACTGAACTCTGTGTTTGGGTCTGAAACAATCTACTCTCTGAACTACACAGTCTATTAGCCAGTAGGCAGTCCCAGGCTTTAAACATCTTGTGTGGCCCCAGCCATCAGAAGAGAACAAGAAATGCTTATATTCACTTCCTCTCAAAAGTTATTTTTTACTTTTATGCCATTTGAAAAAATATTTCAGGCAAGCTTTTAAAATAGTTAATAATAGTTCCACTATTACATTAAATAGTATTTCTTAGCTGTGCTGGTGTGTTCATCTTACTGACCTTCAACATGTTCTGAAGAGTTTATAAATGCCATAGACTTTCCCTGAGTTTGAATTTTTCCACCAGTTAGAGGTAAAGCAGGATTACTAGGAATAAAAATTAGAAACAGTACTACTGAATCAATGAAATACTATTAAAGTGTTAAAGAAACTGTGCCCATGTGCCATGTCTAAATATTTTGTTAAAATTTTTTTCAGGTCCATATTGTTGTAACTTCATCCAATGTTAAGATTTACATTGACTGCAGTGAAATAATGGAAAAACCAATTAAGGAGGCTGGCAATATCACAACTGATGGCTATGAAATTCTGGGGAAGCTTCTAAAAGGCGACCGAAGATCAGCAACAGTAAGCAATAAATATGAATCCTTCATTATTTTAAGACCTTGATATTTTCTGAGGAAAGAGATTAGAGATTAGAGATTTTTGGGAAACTAGTGTTGCATCCAAAGCTTTCAAGCATCTGTACTGTGAAACCCAGTGTACTTAACTGTGAAGTTTGGTCTTTATAGCTTCTTGTTCCAGCAGAATTGCAAGAACAAAAATGAAATAGCTGAAAGCTGCAATCAGGTAAATTCAAACAAGAGCAGGAATTTTTTCTTTAATAGGGAGAGCAGATAGTAATTGAGTGCATATACTGTCGATTCTCTATCGTTAGAAATAAATGGAGGAGTAATTTTTAATGATAATGTGAATAGATATCATACTTAACAACATATCTAACTTACTGATCTTTCAAGAGTATTGCTTTCTTTTACAGTTAGAAATCCAGAATTTTGACATTGTATGCAGTCCAGTTTGGACTAGCAGAGACAGATGCTGTGATCTCCCTTCCATGGTAAGTATAAATGAACCAGAGGCTATCCAGAAAAATGTTATTAACAGTTATTAAATGTTATTAACTATTAGGCTGTAAATCTTGTACTGAAAACACATCTAAATCATAGTTGTCAGAGCACCCAGTCAACTACACCTTATTTCAAAGTTTTGGAATAGTGCAAAAAATGTCTGTTATATTTGTATTCCAGTGATGTTTCAAATTCTAGGTATTATAAATTATTAAAATGTATATTTATTTATTTAATCTCTTCGGAGTGGCGTTCAAAAAGTTACTATTATTTATCAGCATGTGCTGTCAAATGTAAATACTAGAACAACATTTTACTTGTGCCTCCATTGTTGATGCCTTGCATAGCTCACAGAGAAAATTTGCTAAAAATGGAAAAGATCCTGTAGAAACATTTGGAAACCACAGTTTAGCTGTAAGTTTTACTTGGAAACAGGACCATAGAGAATCTTCCTCCTACTGTTTCAGAAAAGCATGCTGCCACTAAGTACATTTCTTTAAAAGGACAGTAATAAGCTGTGATTGAATTTTCAGAGAGATGAAGCAAAGTGCCCAGCTCTTCCAAATGCTTGTACCTGTACCCAAGACAGTGTGGGACCTCCAGGACCTCCTGGACCAGCTGTAAGTTACCAGCTGTAACTATTCACAATAGACAGATGTTTTGATTTTTAAATTTATGGAAATAGTTTTGTTTTGGTCTGTGCTTCTGTGAAACAAATGTCAGTCAGAGACATAGTTTCTATCAATAAATCCTTAACAACATGGTAATCCATCCCCTTTTAATCAGCTCCTACCGCATCTACTTATATGATCTTTTCCTTTATTTCCAGTGTGATCACTGAGATTAGCTCCTCTTTGTTTGATAGGCTGAAAGACTCTGGCCCAGTCTCTTGCACATCATCTACAAGATATTTTTAATGGCCCGTGAAAATATTTTTCCTGAATACAGAGTCAAAATTTCACTCCAAGGAAAGATTCTTTACTCTGTTAGGGAAATAAATTACTTTATGTTTTGTGGGGAGAGATAGTAATTTATATAATGGACATACTCTTATCAATTGCTTTGAATATTAGGGAGCTACACTTAGCCCAGTAGTCATATTTTGAAGTTATCAAAAGTGCTGTATAAGGAATCTAAAGCCCAGTTAAATTGTTTGGTAGTCTACTAGAGAGGTATTGATAGATTTTGATTAATATAAATTGAAGTTTATGTCTGCAGAGACAAAAATCAAAATAATAATTTTTCATGGGCTGAATTGGCAAGGTTGAAGCTGATGTGGTTTCCCTGAGCTCCTGATGCATATTTCATTCTACTACTCTTTTTAATATTGTGATCTGTACGCTTCAAAACTTTGGAGCTGCACTTAAGGGTTTGTTAAGGAGAATTCATAATGCACACTAGTATTATGCACCTTTGCTTTCTGTGTATGAAATAAATTTTCTTTCCAAATACTCAATTCAGGGTGGCCCAGGCGCTAAAGGTCCCAGAGGTGAAAGGGGTTTGACTGGATCATCTGTAAGTATGTTTCCCAAAATGCATCTATAATGATGTTACTACATGTTACCTGCATGAAAATCTTAATGCTTAATTTTAGTCTAAGAATGTAGATTAAAAATTTAGTTGAAAATATGCCTTTATGTTGCTTATGTGCAGCCTACCTGTCTGAGACTATATATCACAGTCTGTGTAACCTCAGAGGAATTTACCACACATCAGGATACTGGGATTGTGTGCATCAGAGTGTTAATATATACTCTGCAGCGCTATTGTTCTGTCTTCTGTACAGAGGACATGGCAATACTTCTAATTGGCACTGCCAGAGGGCATGTATTGGCCTGAGACTGCCAACATGAATCAGAGAATAGGTTATGGAAGGGTATGCCTCTAGAACAACTATTTCCACTGTTGTTCTGAAGTATTAAGTGTGTCTCCAGGCTTCTAACTTACCTTTAAGTGTCTAACGCAAAGGATTTTGCAGTTATGGATTTCAGATGGGATTGTCATTTACAATTTTAATTTTCTGCTTGAAGGGGCCTCCTGGTCCTCGTGGTGAGACAGGTCCTCCAGGCCCTCAAGGTCCCCCAGGTCCACAGGGTCCCAACGGGCTGTCAATCCCAGGCGAACCGGTGAGTGGCCCTTTCATGTGCCATCAGCAGGCAATGTGTATGGAGCCAGAGATCTCCATGGGGATGGTAGTCTTGGGAAGAGGGTGGCAGCTTTGCCAGAACATTTGTTTGTCCCTGCAACACAGTAGTATTGTGAAACACATCTCTCTGAAACAAGTCTCTTAATATAATAGCATTTTCTGTCCTGAATGCTACGTGTGCTTATGGGATTCTAATGAAGGGACAAAGTCTGAGTGCTATAATGTAAGTTGTGCAACGCTGTTTTCTGTCTTAATGGCTTTTCTGTAGAGTTGCTAGGCATTCCACTTTAAGGACTCAAAACTATCGAGCTGTGGTACAGGAAAATTAAGCATGCAGTATTACTCTGAAGATTTTCTCACAGACTTACATGCTCAACTTCTATATTCTGGCTCAAATCAGTAGGTAGGGGTTTTCTTGGCAACAGCATCCATATTTTAGCAAGATGCTATTTCTGATTTCATGTGCATGCCTTCAAATACAGAGTAATTCTTATTAACACTGATGAAGTTTCACTATGTTCTGGTTTTTATAGAAGATAGCATACATTACTCTGCGTTGTAAGGCTGCTTTTGCCATATTTCAATAAATCACCCTAAAAGCAAGAATATAATTCTGATATTTCCTATTTAGGATTAACTAGAATTTTAATATATTCAGGAGCTTTTTTATGAAGCCTTTGACCAAAATATAAATTTTATGGAAAGAAGAAGTGATGTCTAATTGCATGCTGTGTCATTTTTCATTTGAAAATTGGTTACCTGCTCCATCTGTAATAGAATTTGGGAAACAGAAAATAAAATGTACTTTGAGATAGACATTAGGAACACCTTCTGCTCTGTAAGAACAAAGTAGAATGATTTTGTTACTCTGTGTAGATTCTTTTCATGATGTTTTTGGTTATATACCAGGATGCAAAATTTAAAGAAGATCTAGAGATACCAAACAGCAAGAAAGGAAAAAAAATTCCTTTTACATGTGTAATACAAATAATATAATTATTTTTCACATTCACTTGAAAAAGTCTGGAGAATGAAAACACCAACATTCATGGAATTTCTCATTAGCTATCAAGAATTTAGATCACTTTTGAGTCATATACTTTTGTTTTTTGTATCAATTGCAATCCACATTCTCAGTCTATGTTTACAATTTTTTGGATTGATACCAATTGTAAATGCTGGATTATCATGCAAGCCACTTTAAAAATAAATATTTTATTGTCAAGTTTACCTCATGTGGGTTTGGACTGTGCATTTACACTGCAGTACTCTAGCATATACGGAAGGGAAGCTAGTTGTGAAAGGCAACAAATTGATTCTTTGTATGCTCCTGCACTTTGTGTCCTTGAAGTGTGATGCATTCTGTAATCATTTGTGACAATTAGGGACGTCAAGGAATGAAAGGGGATGCTGGCCAGCCTGGGCTCCCAGGGCGATCGGTAAGTCTACACTTAGACAAGATAATGTCATTTTACACTATTCCTGATGCAACCTGGCTGCTGGACAGATTTCTTCGACATCACTAGGAGCTGGAGGCTCTACTCATACCTCTCTGGGCTACAGTTTTGGGAACACAGTTATCTTACACTTAGAAATTTGAAATGTAGGTAATTGTAAACCATTTGGAATAGCAAATGTGAAAAACCAGCTGTGCTTGGTCAAACCAAATGTCCATCTGGGCAGGTATGAATGCACAATGACAGACCTTTAGATTAGGAAGAGTACTCTGATAATTCCCAAGGAAGGTCTCTCATCTTCTGACCACTTGCAGTTAAAAGTCTTCCAAAATAAAGATTGCAGAACCTTTGGTGAATCCTTCTTTAGCAATGTTGCCTAATTACCTGCTACTTTTGGAATTCAAATGGCTTTGGGACATTAACTGTATGGTTTCTGAAAGAAGAAAACAATATTAAAGTTTTAGTTATGTTCAGGTTTCTGTATTGTAAACTATACGGGGAGGAGAAAAAATTAGAGTATTTTTTAATCAGCCAAATGTATAGATAATCTAGGGTCATTGATATGCACATGTCATGACATCATGAACATTTCTTGGTTACTTTATTGTCCTTAATTTTACTGATGATCAAAAGACTGTACGAGGAATGCTTAAATGTGGACTTAGTTTCATATAAGGTCAGTCATAGGCCAAGGGCCTTGTATTATTTACCTGATTCATTAGTCCTTATAACTCTGAGTAACATACTTTCAGGGAGTAGTAATGCCCTGTAGGAAGCAATGCTACATGTTGGTGTACAATGAGACTAGACAGAAAGGAGGGAAGAGCATATATACTTGAGATACATGGAATTACATAGCAGTGATGTTTGTTCTGTCACGGATACAATTCTTCTTTTTCTCCCTTCAGGGAACACCAGGTTTACCTGGTCCACCTGGACCAGTGGGACCTCCAGGAGAAAGGGTAAGATTTCCTCAGTTCATGTTCTGAAAAGATCAAGTAATGTTGTTTTTGTGGTTTGTTGGATTCTTCCCTTTCTTTATATATCTTTCAATTTTCAAAATTTTTTTTTCAAGAAGAGTTCTTTTATCAGCATCCCTTCTGGAGAGACAAAATCAGGAGGGTTGGAAACACCTCATGGGTGAAAACCTTCCCAGACAGCTATAGGTAGCCAGATAGCTTCTGCAAAAATTGCCCTGTTCCCTCCCCTGACTAGGTTCTCAGCTGCCTGCACACACAGAGCAGAATGTCCCCTGGGCAGGGCTCTGCTGACTCAGCCCTGCTGTCCTCCCCACACTGTTGCTGCTGCAGGGGAGCCCTTTGAAACTCTGCTTATCTCAGCATCTGGGAGATGCCATATTGGTAAGGAATAGTTTGTCTGTGTCAAGCTTATTGTGAAAGTCAGGCTTGCCCCTAAACCTTGGTCTATCAGGATCTTTGGATGGAGAACTCTAAATGCCTTCCTAATGAAGAGCATGTACACAGGTATTTCACTGAGGAATTGTTGCAATTCCTTTCTTCTAACTGGAGTCAAGTAAATCTCTTTTGTTGTCACAGTGGAATATCACCTTTAAAATAACTGAAACAATTATTTGCCTTTACAATCAAAATTAATAGCAGATATATGCATTTATAGCTGTCCTTTGGTGGGAATTGATAGCTGGAAATGAAAATAGATGACCGTGTGATAGCCAGTTGCCAAAGAGGATACTGTTGTATTGGTTGGTCATGGACCATCAATATTGACTTGTGAATGCTATGTTAGATTACTGAAATGGGATTTCACAGCATGCATTCTTGCAAGGGATCTGAGAGGGAGGCAGCTCTCCAGTTAAGTATAAACCTCTGATTGTCCAGTTAAACCGTGAATGAGAGAACAGTGAAAAAAGAGATTTTGCTCCTCTGGGATAGAATAATGATTCCTTTTTGTAAAAATATTAAGAAACATTGATTTCATTTTCAGTTAATCAACAACAGTCAAACATCTAAAGTGTCCAAAGCTCATTGTTGCATAGCCTTCTCCAGCATGATTTGTTATAGCTATTTTATAACTTATATTGTGGATGGGTTTTAAAAGATATGGTAGTAGTAATCAGAAGTATTGCAATTATGTAATTGTAAAGACCATTTTTCTCTAATCTTACTTTTGTTTTTGAATAGGGTTTCACAGGAAAAGATGGTCCCACAGGCCCCAGAGGCCCACCAGGACCAGCGGTAAATATAATTTTGTTTTGCTATACGCTGAATTAAGAGACCTGAGCCAAGAGAGAGACACATTGATATTTTCAATTTCTGTTAAATCTAAAGTGGATCCTCTGCTCTATCTCCTAAATGGGTCTGAAAAACTCTTGGTAGAAGATAGGCAGACAGCTGGGAAAACATTCACAAACTTTTGTAACAGTGGTTTTGAAACTGATTTGTGCCAGGGTACATAGGGGAAGAACCAGTTTCTCTGGTTCTTTAGCCATGATCTTTAAATGCATAGCTAGGTCTTCTAAAATCAATTGGCTTATTACTTGTACACTGGTGAAAACAAACACTTAATACAAGTTTTTTTGACAAGAGTATTTGAAGATTAGTTTTTTCTTAAAGAGCTGCTTCATTATGTTTTGTGTGTCATGGGACCATGCTAGGAAAGAGGCTGTTTATTTCATAAAAATATTTTCAAGCCTGATATGTACGTAACAGAAAATAACCTGATAGGAATCATTTTCAATATTGCTTTTTACTCAATTCATTAATGCATTTCTTATTAGTGCTTAGGTTGTGTATTTCCACAATTGATTTTACATGTCTTCGGTTACAGGGTACTCCTGGAGTTCCAGGGGTTGCTGGCCCAAGTGGAAAACCAGGGAAACCAGGAGATCGTGGGACACCAGTAAGATAATGATACACTTAGAGTATCAAATATAAATTATAGTCTGTTGATGAACACGAAACTTCTGCTGCTTTAAATAGTTTTCTTGTACTTATGATGGTGGTTAATACACTGGAGCTGACCTAAACCCACAAGTCTTTTTTTAAGAACAATTTTATTTTTACAGTGTGCCATTTTGCTGAGTTTAATAGTTGGGGCTGGAAATTGTGGTCTCTGGTTTCCACTAAAAAAATTGTAGGCTATTATGTGCCAAGACATATATTCATTCCTACACTGCATAAGGATGAAAAACTAGGCCAGCAAAATGATTGTAAAGTCTTTACATTAGTGCATGCGTGTGTAGTAAGTGATAAACTGCTGAAGGTGGACAATCTTTGATAATATTACATAATCAGTTCTGTTTTGCAAATGTTTCATTCTTTTTACAATGTTATTTCAAAATTATTTAGGAGTGGTTTCTGTGGGTTCTCTTCAAACTTTTAAAGTGCTTAAAGAGCAGGAGGTGCTGCTTCCCAACAACAGTTCCAGGAGAAATTGAATTTGATTCATTTATAAGATCTTTCAGAAATTATGCTTGAGTCAGGGCTGGAGACAGCAAGTGAAATGAGAAGTCATTCATTACTTGTGAATAATGTATGGCAATCACTTAGATTTCTCCATCCTGCCTCAGTGTAGTTGTACATAAAAAAGGTGGATAATTTGAAAGAAGATGTGGTAGGCTGGGAAACTTGATGGCCATGAAATGGAAGCTCTCAGGAGCATGTGGAAGCTCCCGGGAGCACCTGGAAGCTGGATCATTTTCTCATACACATGTTGAATTCAGTCTGTGTTTGCCAGACTATAAATTCCATTTCTCCTTGTAGAAGAGGACACGGAGTGTCTTAGGAAAGTATTGAAGGTTTCTTGCCTTTAGATATACATTGCTAATGGGATATTCATGCTTGGTTATGTGTTGAATAGACATGGCAGGAACACAAAGAACTGTGCTTTGCTCATGAGGTCAGGTGTATCTGATTTTTCCTGCACCTGGGACATTGGAAGTTGACCTAGTTCAGAAGCAAAGATCTGCAGGTAAATAATGTGTTTAGAAGGAAAACTGGCTACAAGCCCAGTTTAAAGGCTTTTGCAAAGCAAGGCAGTCAACTCCTGTCCAAGCACCATGTCTAAATTCTCCTGCACTCTAATTCTTAAGAACTCTTTTCAATTAGAAATACATTTTTTCCCCCAAAATTATTGCACTCTTGTAATGGGACACTGCACATCATATTTACCATTTCTAATGTTTCTAGAACAGATCCCAGCAGGAATTCTGGCTTGCACCTTGCACAGATGTTTTATCAGATTCCTGGGGGACAGAATTTCAAGGCCTTCCTTTGTTTGCAGTATTACAGTTGCCAATGGTGCAGCCTGACAGCCAAATGCAACTTGCACTGTCATTAATCCTAATTCTGCCTGAAGAGAAAGTTAATGAGGCTTCACATTGCCTTTGGTAAATAGAAGGAATAAATAATTTTTTACCATATCCTACCAGTTTTTCTTCTACCTGAACAATCTGTATTGCCAGTACTATTAAATGAAAGTCAGGAGAAAGATCCCTGCAAACCAAAAAAAAAGAAAAACAAAAAAAAACCCAAAAACCAGTCTTGCTTATGAAGTTACTCCCAGTGAATGTGGTCAGCTGAAGTTCCTTCCTGATGCATTCAATACCACTAATGTGCTAAGCTGAGGCATTAGTAAACATTTCTCTACCTCACTGTGTGCTTATACTAGAACAAGTATATCCTAGAAGTGTTAACTGAATTTTCATGGAAATAGGAAATTTGGTTTTTTGGTCTGCTTATAAGTGCCTCCAAAAGAAACTTAGGTGTTTTTTCCAATGTAGCAACAAAATGACCGAAAAAGGAACTGTAAGAAGACAAATGAGTTGGTAATTTATTGAGAACTGTTTATGCTGTTCTAGAGGAGATTAAAACATCTATCATCTGTCTGGTGAGAGAGTGAGAATTCCATTGTGGTTCATACACATATCATAAGGCAACAACCATAAACAGTAAGAAAACCTCATTTAACTAGAAGATGATACTGGTTCAAGGAGAAATGGATGTGTTTTCTGTGAATAAATATAATGGGAAATAGAAGATGTTGGACTACTAGAAAGGAAAAGTTCCAGTAGTTTTATAGGTATGAGACTGAAAATAGCAGTGATGGGTAGGCAGACTAAGTTGTGTTAAGATAGACCTGTCTTGTTTATAAAACACTCTCTGACAACAGGGTCTGACATTGTTGATTTAGATGGTTTCCAAGAAAAAATGCAAGGCATTTAGATTTAATAAGTAAGGTGCTATTAAGCTGATGCCTCCAAGACCAAATAACTGTGAAAACCTTTCAAGGGTAGTCCAAGTCTGTTGCGAGTTACCATGCAGGTTTTGATAATTTTGCATTCTCTGCTGCCCTGTGTTCACTGCTCTTGCATCCATCTGTGCAGATGTCCCAGATGAACTTTCAAAAAGGCACTGCTTTGGGAGCAATGAGCTGGTGGTTCTTGAGGGAAGCAGACATTCTTTTGGGGAAAACAATTGAGCACATTATCTTTTGCTTTAAATAGCAAAACTTCCTTTGTTTTGTCCTCCTTCAGCAGTAGAACTATGCTTCAGTCCCAGCCTTCATCCCACAGCTCAGAAAAATCCCACATGCAGCATAAACCAGCTTTTCCTTGCACTGACCCCAAGTGACTCTCTCATTGCAGGGTATCAACAAAACAGAGTGCCAGCAGCAGCTGCTATTTCTCAAAATGCTGTCAAGCAGTTGGCTAAACTGCACTTTTTTTGTCTGTTAAAAGAAAATGAAATGAAATTTAAGAGGCATATAACCAAGTGGGAGGAAAATGCAAATGGTAACTCAGTAATTGCAGTTGTATTTTTTTTTTGAAATTTGTTTCTAGAATATCCAGGTGGAAAATGCAATTTATTCTTAACATGGCCAGTCAGCCTCTAATCTTCAAATTTTAAAGCTAGTTCCAAATAGGCTGTAGACTTCCAGCCACAAGGCTGAATCGATGTGTGTTTGCAAGTTGAAGAATGAGGCTCATTTTATTTCAATGAATTTTAAAATCGACTAAGCATTGCTAATAATAAAGGAATTGCATTAGCATTTTCCTTACTGGGGGACCTTGTTGTCAATACTTTGGAACAATGTACTGCTTTTGTTATCAGAGCACCTCCCTGTCTTACCAACATGGCTTGTATTTAAAGACAGACCAACAATCTTTTTTTGACTAGTCAGCAAAAATATTTCCAGAAACAGTATATAGGATTTGAACATTTTAACTTTGCACATTTTTTATCTCTCTTCTCTCTTCTCTCTTCCCTCTTCTCTCTCTTCTCTCTTCTCTTTTTTCTCTCTTCTCTCCTCTCCTCTCTCTCCTCTCTCTCCTCTCTC
>VWYI01040740.1:17067-55662 GCA_013399455.1 Anthoscopus minutus
CTTCCCTTCCCTCCCTCTCCTCTCTCCCCTCTCTCTCCTCTCTCTCCTCTCTCCTCTCTTCTTTGTATAGTTGTGGTGTGTAAATGTTCCAGCAAGCAAATTGGAACATGGCATTTTAAGTAATTATCAGGACATTTTCAAGATAGTAGATGAAAAATCTGATTTATAATGCCTACACTTACCTAGTGAATAAACAAAAGATGTACTGTATGACTTGCTTCTGGTGCAAGGTCATACTATGAAAGCCTTATAAAAAATGAGACTAAAACAAGCAGATATTATAATTATGTACACAGCAGATAATTTCAAAGGAATATGCTTGCAGGAAATAGAAAAATCAGCAAGTGTCAAAGAAAAAGAGAAACGTGAATAGTTTTTTACAATTTGTTCCCCCCAGATTTTCATATATTAAACTAGTGCAATTAAAAAACTTACAGTTCTGTTCACCATTTCAGGTACATGTAATAGTTTATGAATGTTATGTTAACGTCTGTTTATTTGGGAATCAAATCAAGGATTTTTTAGCACTTCAGTACATCATTTACCACAATGTTAATTATTGGAGAATGGCAGACAGAAATATCATATTTTCCTGATGGTTTTAGTTGTTACCATTTATTTATGGTATGGCATTTACAAGTCTGTAGTCTGTTTCAGCATGTGGCTGTAATAAGCTAAAACTAAAACACAGACATTTCCCTATGGACTTCACAGGGTAAGAAAAATATAGACGAAAAGCAAAGGACAGAAGGGAAAGGATATTCATCAACTTCATGGGTATATTTTTTAGGTATTAACAGCTGCCTCACTGGTGGCATAATTTATTCCAATGGCACATTTATGGTGTCACAATTCTAAATCTCTCATTTGAGTCTGTACAATTAATTTTGCAAGAACGATCTGTTATTCATGATGCAAATGTACCATGTGACAACTGCTTAACTCAGTGATGGATGAACTGCCTCATATTTTCTGTGCCATGTCATGGAGTAGGTGTGTGCAACTCTGCAGCAGAGAAGCTCAGAGACCACACTAAGTTCACACCCTGACATACCCCAAGGGCATTTGTCTGCCCAAACCCTTGATAGAAGTCTTTGAAAACAGTGTCACCACATCGAGGGGTGTCTGCTGTGACCTCAGTGGAATGATTTGGTGTTTCGTGTTGTTGAAATTAATTGCGGGTACTGTAGGAGTGTTATGAGAAACAGCTGCAGCCCACACTTGGCCTTTGCTTTGTTAATGGTGATAAATAGATTCCTTAAAGAAATACTACTGTGCAAAAAGCAGTAACACTCAGGATGTGTGTGTTACTCTGTGGAGAGCCATGCAGAGCAGCAGATGACCAAAGTGATTTTTCACCTTTGAAATATGCCTTCTTTTTGAGTAGTAATTTAAGCTAAAAATTAAAATCCATATGAAATCATGATAGCCCCATCATTGTTCCTGGTGTTCTTCATATACACATACATATATGAAAATTAGAATCAGTCCTTCTGGTTTGCTTCTTACATAGTACTCTTGAAAGCTGAAAATCCCACAACCACTATACTATTCAAAGGCAAATGGAAAGTGCTGTTAGAGAAAAGATGGCAAATATTAGTAATTATAAAGGACCTCAAACTAAGACTTTTTTGAGACATTTTTAAGACTAGAAATGGTTGAGAATGAACAGGGAAGCTGTTGTTACATGTAGAATAAGCACTTTCTCCATGTTATATGTCATCTCTTAATAACTCTATGTCACTTAATATAGAATCCTTTTCATATGGATTCAAGAAGACAACTACCCTTCCTTGGCATGTCTTATTCTTCCTAACATAACTTCTGTAATAAGTTGAATAATAAGTAGTATATAACTCATACCAGACCATTGACCATTTGCAGAAATAAGATGTTAGGAATTCAACTTTAACATTGGCAGCATGATCTGAGTGTCAGAATACATCAATTTTCTGGTCCCAGTATGAATTTTTCCTTCAGATCTTTTTCTTCTGCATCTATTAGTGTGTTTAATGACAGACAAAATATCATTGTTTCTCCACTCTTTTTTGGCACCTCTTTTAACATATCTGAAATGAAAAGTTCAAGGAGAACCAGATCTTTCCTCTTGAAAGAGTCAAAACTTTTTCTAGAATTACACATCTCAAACTGATAGTTGGGGTGAAATAACATAATCCTTCAGTTGCTTAATTTTTACCTATTTATTTTAGGGTGCACCTGGAATGAAGGGAGAAAAAGGTGACAGAGTAAGTCTGCTTAAAAGTCAATTATTCTCATAATTTTAAAATTAAACACTATGTCTTTAAAAGTACAGACACTTGCTAATGAAAAACTTGTTTTGCATTTGATTATTTAGGGTGATATTGCTTCTCAAAACATGATGCGAGCAGTTGCAAGACAAGTTTGTGAGCAACTGATAAATGGTAAACCCTGTTACTTGCTTTCTGTTATATGTTATCTCATGCAAATAATAAAAGAGAAAACAATGATTTAAATTTGAAGTGACAGATATTTGCTATAGAGGACACTATGAGCTTGACCAATCTCATAGCTGTCCAATGCAAATGATTTGGAGGAAAAAATGCAGCAACAGATTTTTGTCACATCCAGAGGCTAGTTTGATAATCACAGAATAACAGAATAAGCTGAGTTGGAACTAATCTGTGACCTTTGGAAATGCACATGCAATTCTAACATTCTAGTGAAGTTCCCTTTGTCATTTTGGTCCAAAATTACTTCATCTTTGCAATAAAATCAGTATATATTTTTTCATTAAAATATATCTTATATTCAAGAGGAGGGAAACAGTGAGAAACAGGATGCTTACTGCAAGCACTTCGCCAGCAGGGAGACAGATGAGTGCTGGGTAAATACTGTGCACAGAATCAGTGGTGCTCTGCAAGGAGAAATAATATTTATTTGGAAAAGGACTTAGAATTGAATTTCAGTCCTCTACTGCCACATAGTGCAGCTCTGCAGCCCATGAAGTTGCTCTCTACAGCTGCTTTTTCTCTGACCCTGAAGCAGTGCTTTTGGTATCAGTAGACCCACCAAGAAAGACAAGGGAAAATTGGTTTTTAATATTGTATCTATTACAAGGGTAAGTGCTGACTGAGGAAAACAGATATACCTTTTGGATAATTAGGAGTGCTTGTGTACAGAGAAGAGGACAGTATGTCCTTTAAAATGTCTGTGATGGCTGCTAATAAAAACATTAGTTAGCCATCACAGAAAAAGTGAATGTTTTAAGCTTATGAATAAGGATATCATGTCCAAGATCTTTTAACATTTCTTAGAGCATCCCGGCACCTTATTTTTTTGTGATCAGTTGATATCTTCAGTGGTATGCTAGGACTGATACATTATACTAATTAAATGTATCTCTCCATTAAGGCTTCCTTCCTGCATAGTTTCAAAATAGTGTTGCTTTTGTTCACACACCCTTTTTTAGGAAATTAAATCTGCCCATATACAGAAGGGATGTAGGCACAATATATCTTTTCTTAACCCTGTGCATCCTACAGCCTGAAGAAAATGACTTCATCAACTGTACTGCTAAATCTGCATATGAATAATTTATATTGCCCATGGTAGCTGCAGAGGTCTGAAAGTATGTAGACATGTGAAACTACAGTTTTAGAAGTGAAACAAATCCTTTCTGTTCTTCAGAGTAAAAACAATCTCTAAATAGAACTCCAAGAGCAAGAGTATTGTAAAAAAATGCCTCTTTTTCGATTTTAATTGTTCTATGATAATTTTTTAATGGCTTCCAAAAGCTCTCTTACCTTAACTCCCTGAACCCCTCCCTCCTCTGTTTATGTTCAGCTTTCTTATAAGAAATTCATCTTAAGTCTTTCTAATTAATCTGTACTAATTTATTGAATGGGAACAAGAATAGGATTTAATTAAGAGAGATGCTATTTTATTCCTTCCCACTCTGATAAATTATTTTCACTCATTTCACATTTTATTTTCTTTTGAAGGTCAAATGAGCCGGTTCAATCAAATGCTGAATCAAATTCCAAATGATTATTATTCAAACCGAAACCAGCCAGGGCCACCAGGTCCACCTGGTCCCCCAGGAGCTGCTGGGACAAGAGGAGAACCTGGACCTGGAGGAAGACCAGGATTCCCAGGACCTCCTGGGGTTCAAGGACCACCTGGTGAAAGAGGTGAATAAATTCCAAGGCAGCTGCACTGTGGACATCATTCAGAGGCTGCCAGAGAAGCAGTCCCTTCACCATGTCAGACTAGGAAGCCCTGCTAGGCCAGTTTGGATTGCCTGAGGGACACTGGTGTGCTGAAGGATGAGGTTAACTAGATCAGTGCTTTCCTGTCTCTCTCTTGCTCAGGTTTCATGAAATACAAATTAGTATAACATTTTGGCTGCTGTCTGAGTCTTCCACATAGCATCCTAGGAAAGCAAATGTTCTCAGATCTCTTCTGGCATTAATCAGCTGCATCTTGAAAGGCTGTTTGGAGTAACACAACTCTGCAAAATAGAAGAGAGAAAACGAGTCATTAACAAGAATAAAATGTAGGACTTTAAAGAATCAGATCAACATCCTTAACTGTTTACAATAATCTGAGGGAGAGAAGCAACTGAACTGAATGTGAGCATATGGGTAAACCTACTTTATGGCTGTCTTGGATCGCTGCAATCACATGGAGTGTCTGTAGTGTGCTATTTTGTGGGCTTTGCTTATTTACACTACACTACTATAGCATAGACTCAGTGCTATGTTTTCTAGGATATATTTTATATACTCCTTAAAAAAGGTTAGGAATAAAAGGAACTCAGAAGAATTTCTCAAACTTTTTTCATTATAACTGTTCCTAAGAAGGTGTAAACCACCCTTTATAGAAGAAATACGCAAGACTGAAAATGCATTCCTGATTGTAGTT
Organism: Anthoscopus minutus; assembly: GCA_013399455.1. Taxonomy (NCBI): domain Eukaryota; kingdom Metazoa; phylum Chordata; class Aves; order Passeriformes; family Paridae; genus Anthoscopus; species Anthoscopus minutus. The sequence continues at coordinate 21,973 of VWYI01040740.1, forward strand.
TAAAAGAAGATTCTGTGGTGTTTCAGTATCTGAGAACTTTTCTATGTTTGAGAGAGCTTATTTGCGCTAAGTTACATCTACATCCTCCTTTATTCTTGGGTTACTATATTTAGATCCAAATTATTTTCCCAAATTCTCATTTGAACATCTGTAGAACATAAATTTTAACCACTCTTGGCTCATTAAATCATGGGAAGTAAATATTAATGTCAGTGAGAGAATGTAAAGAAATATCTGTTGATGTGGCTTCCTTTCTTTGATTTTCATTGCCTTTTTATTATTCTATAGGAATCCCTGGAGAGAAGGGTGAAAGAGGGACTGGATCTCAAGGACCACGAGGTTTACCAGGACCACCTGGTAAATATTTTTTATTTAATCAGATTGCAGAAAAGTAGGAGAAAAGCAAACATTTCTTCATAGAGAACCAGGCCAGAGATGATGAATGAACACCCTTTGCCCACTTCATGTTTTTGACATATATTGAAGTTTATGCTAATAAATTTGTAGGAAATCACCACAAAACCAGTAATTTAGAAAGACTTTTGGACATGGCTAATAGATGTTCATCTTCATCTTTGAATTTAGTCACCTGACATGCCTTGTTAATTAAAAATGTGTTTATTGAAAATATATTGTCCAAATATCTGACAGATATTTTTCATAATTCTCATCAGATGATTCATTTGTAGTACCTAGGTTTTTTTTTACTTGCTGGACTATAAAATACTCCCACATGCAGAGTTACCAGATAATAGATTTGATTATTAGTTTTGATTTTTGCATTATGAAATTTTGTTTATGCCTTGGCATACATCAGCTTCATCACTTATTTCTGCTTGTAGTTTACTAGGCTAAAATGGCTTTTCATTGCAGGAACCATAATATGCTTGCAGCAAATTGTATCCCCAATTACTTGAAGCTTTACTTTTCTGCTAACCATAATAAGACTTGTTCCAAAAAAAACATTACCTCATCTATCTTGGGGCTACTGGGGAGTTTAATTGATGTACTCCTATATTTTAATTGAAATCCAGTGTGCTTGTCTAATCTATTAGTTTCCCTTGAGATCATCGTATCTTACACAAAGGGGAAATTAACTGGAGAATACATTGACGTTTCTTACTTGGCTCAAACCTTACTAAATTAGTTTCTAAGAATAAATACTTAAATAAGCCACACACAGTGAAGAAACTCATGATGAGTCACATTTCTAGATTTCTTTTGTTTTTCTTTCTGTTGACCCCCATATAGCAACAAAGCGCGAGTGCTTTCTCACCAAAGACAGCCTGGGCTGTGTAGTCTAGACAGAAGTATTGTTAGCTCTTTTATCAAGATGGCTCTTAAAGAGAACAACCTCCCAACCTCTCAATTCTAAAATTAGGTCCACAAGGAGAATCTAGAACTGGTCCACCAGGCTCCACAGGATCACGAGGACCACCAGGGCCACCAGGCCGTCCTGGAAATGCGGGTATTCGGGGTCCCCCAGGTCCACCAGGATATTGTGATTCATCCCAGTGTGCTAGCATCCCTTACAATGGCCAAGGATTCCCAGGTAGGTTATGAACAACTTAACCTTAACCTTGCCCTAAATAGCCTTCACAGATGTGGCTGTTCATATTGAGCTGCTTTACATGAGACAGTCCTGCTAATCTGAACATACTGAGCCAGGAGCAGATGGCTGCAGGGAGCAGGCCTGCCTCATTGTAATGCACAGGCATATAAGCAGCCATTTAGACTTTGGTGCAGGATCATTTGATGTTATGCATGGTTTGTTTTAAATAAGAACTAGTGAGTAAATATTGTAGTCTTGGTTTATTTGTGTTTTTGTTTGGTTTTTGTTCTTGTTTTAATGTAGATGGTTACTACCTGGTAGTGTTGCTCATAGGATTTAAGTGACCAATTTCTTCTCTTCTTTTTTCCCCCTCTATCACCACCCCTTCCAATCATCTTCAGAACAAGGTTGAATTCTTCATGTTTCTCTTGAAAAATAAAAGGAATGCTGTGGTTGGCAGTTTCCATGTGTCTCTTTTTGAGCCATATCAGGATTATTTATACAAAATTGATTTCTGAAATAAAAATTTTCCACAAAGAAAATCCGTTTGGTGATAACAGTGCAGACAACTGAAAAGCACCACTATCCTACAATATAAACCAAGTTAAACACCATGGAGTCCCTGATTAGCCCTGAGTCATGGAAGCCTTCCACTTTGTGACATAGCTCAAAGCAGTAGGCTGCCTCTGGAACCAAAATGAAGGGTCACAGTGGCCACCAATTTTTAACTGGAAAGATTCTAATATATTTTAACATGAGGATCCTGCAGGACCACAGTATTGTTAACAAATTAATATGTATGCCTTGCCAGATCTCAAAATTAATGTATGTGATACTACTATTGGATATGACTTGCTGTTAGTGTAATTGTGCATGTATCCATGAAAAGAAAAAGAAAAAAAAAATATATATATATATGTACACACTTGCAGACTCAATGATACTGGTTAAAGAGCCAGGTAGTTGTGCAGATCTCACAAAAAAATCCTTATTTAAATGAAAAATAAAGAAAATTGTATGTGATTCAGCAGTGTTCTTTCTAGCAAGTATCTATGTATACATATATAAATATATGTCTAAGACTTAACTGTTATGTATTTAGTTGGATGAAAGTATGTTTTTGCACATCAGATGGACTTTTTAAAAGACTAACATCATCTTTGACCTGTTTCAGGTTTCGGCTAACACATTTTCTAAGTCGCCAGTGCTGCTTACAGTTTGAATACATGAAAATCCTGTTTCTGAGATGTTTGCGCACGTGCTTATTAGAAAATGAGTCCGTATGGATATTTCACCACGGATATGGTTCTTGAACCATGTTGACCTCATAGAACGGGGAGATACTTTTACTAACACAACTCATGAATGAGATAAAGGACAGTGACGTCAATTCATTAAGCCTATTGCATTTCAATAATAAAATAGACAGTCTTTCTTTTTTAAAAAAGACCTAGACCAGAAAAACCTCAGTGGTGAAGGAAGCTTGCAAAACTACTAACCAGCAAAGGTATTGCCATTAGAAGAGAGAAAGATTTAACCTGGAAAATGAGAAATAACTTATGTAAATAGTAAACTAATTGTGGCTTGTAGATGATTTGTATGGGACTGTATCCACTAAAATCTGTTAACAACTCTATGTGATACTTTTGCATAAAAGCCTGCTGCTGCTTGCTGTATGCCAGAATAACATCTTTGACAACTTATGAAACCTACCTGTCTGTTTCTTGTTACCAACATGTCTGAATTGGGGCATATACCTTTTTTTAATGTGTAATCTTGTTGGATCTGTAATTGCAATTATAAATACCAAAGTTTTATAATACTTTTTCTTCTGTTTTGCTGTAGTTTTTGGTGTTCCTGAAGCACCAGCTGTAACTCGGTTTGTTACGAGGAACAGCACGACAAAATGACATGTACTGTATATTGCCGCTGGTGATAGTTATGCCTACACTTACTTTCCCATTCTCAGAGAAAATTAGTATCTGCCAAACCCATCTCTTCATTTTACCTGCTCCATGTTTTCTATAAATTATGCAGTTTAAAATAAAGCCCAATGCTTAGATTTACCGAAGTAGCTGTAAAATAGTAATTTTATTTGATTTTCTTGGTTTTGTCCGGTTTTTTTTTAAAGTTCTACCGTGATTTGTCCCTTGCCTAATTTATGACTCTTTCTGCACTGTTTTGTGTATTATAAATGCAAAGCCTTTCAAGGCGAATTTTAAACCTTTTATTATTTTACTGCCAAAAAGCCTTCATGAGCAAAACTGAGAAATACCCCCAGTGAACTAATTATTTATATATTTATTATATGAAAATAAGGTTGAACTAACATTGTGTAGACAGACTTACTTTCATTGCATATGTGGATTCAAAGACATGCGATAACTGTTATGTTCAATCGGACAACTATTTTCAACCAGAACCATACGTGCCTGAAAGTGGACCCTATCAGCCTGAAGGTGAACCCTTTATAGTACCTATGGAGTCAGAAAGGAGAGAGGACGAGTATGAGGACTATGGAGTTGAAATGCATTCACCAGAATACCCTGAGCACATGCGCTGGAAAAGATCACCGTCAAGAAATGCAAAAACAAAACCGTGAAAGTTCTGTGTCTTGTTTTGGGTTTGTTTTCTTTTTTGGCTGGTGGTTTGTATTTTTTTTTTGTTTGTTTGTTTGTTTTTTGGTTTTTACTGTGCTTGCATTTGCAGATACACACAGGGAGAGTGCATCATTCTTTTTACAATATGGCTTTCTGGTCTTTCCATATCAGATGCACCCCTTTTTTGTATCTCGCTTATGTGGGGATAGCAATGTGTGTACCCAAACACTTCATGTTGCTCTGGATATGCTTGTAAAATACTGTTGCTTATAGTGGTTTCATACAGATTAAGGTGTGCATTCAGTTATCCCAGTGCTGCCTTTTCATTAAAATAATGTAAAAACAAATACATTAAAAAAAAGAAAACCAAAAAACAAAACCCAAAATAACCACAGAGCTGTTGCAAATTTTCTAAGGACTGTCTGCTTTAGCTCTACATTTTTTTTCTTTTTCAAATGCATGTTATCAGTTCAGTCAGATCACAGGTCTGCAATATCTAGTTAAAAAGAACCAAAAATTTCCCTCTCCTTCCAGTATCATTGTAATTTTCTTTTATTCTGAGTTACAATCTGCAGAGCATATACTGGTCTTATACATCTCCTCTAAACACCACAAACATTAAATAGCTGAAATCATTGTATCAACTGGATACAGTTTAATAACACCTGAAATCTCCATGTTTGTGGACACAGTTACATTTATGCCAAATTGCAGTCAATCCTGCAGAGATGGAATTGCATGTTTATGTTGTATATTTAGTATGGAATTTTTTTTCAGAATACAATGTTTCTTAGTTACCAAAAGCAGTTGGAAATTGTTTGCAAGACTATGGATATAGAATTGCTGCTTTTATATTTTAACTGCAAATTGTGAATTTCACTGCCTTATATTATTTATTTCTGAAATGAAAGAGGCATTTTTCAATAAAACTACTGAAAATGTATGTGTCAATTCATTTTTTGAAAGGCATTATGGGACTGATGTATTTGTATTATATTAGTGGTATTTATTCAATAATCTGGAAATGCCAGGTATAAAAAACAATTAGAATGGGAATAGTCTAAGAGGTATTTGGGCTGTAGTGGCTAGAGGTGGAGGGATGAAAGCAGGAGATGCCTCCTCTGCCTGAGGTATGAATAACTTCCAGGAAATTCAGTCTACAAGGCTTTTGGTGAGGAAAAGGAGATCGACTGTGAGGATTAATTGCTGTCTTTTGGGGGATTTCTGGTGGATGGCTTCTGCAGGGAGAGAGAGACTTTCCACCTGAAGAACTACTTGAGCTTCAGAGAGTGCCTAAAGCTACACAGATTCTAATTGCTGGGGCTGTGAGCATTGTGGCAGCACTGAAGTGAGGTTTGGTGTCTGCTGAGTTCCATCCTTCTGGGACTGTAGGAGAGCTGGCTCCTCCCTGCTTGGGAGGTCATTTGTGTTCACACAGCTCTGATGACAGAGGGGCTGAGATGGAGCTTTACTGACAGAGGGTGACAACAGTGACTTGGGAAAGAGCAGTGGGCCAGAAGAGCTACTTGCTAACTGAGGAGGCAAGAGTGTCCTGGTGGTGATCCTTTTCCATGCTATCTCAGCTGTCTAACTGATAAGTAGAGATGGCTTTTGTACTAGGACCTGGAGCAAAGCCTTTTGACATAACTGGGAAAGCTGGAGCTATGTTTCTTAAGATGGTGCAAGGCATCTGTCACAGAAGTGAAGCTAGATGTGCAGGCTGGCTTCCTGACCACTGAATGTTACTCTGCACTGGAAGCAGCGTGGCAAATTTTAAGTGCCCACAAATGGAAGTTACACAGCTCCACAGACTGCCTGACTGGTTATCAGTGAAATGAAACACAAACAAGTGGTATTTCAAAGAGTGGTCCTGATTGCATCCACATGTCTTTTAGACTGTAAGAGACTAATTCTGGGTTGGACTGAGGAAGGAGAATCAAAGCTGTTAGATCTTTATGCGTTTTTATTCTTTTTTTTCTTTTTTTTTTATGCTTTATGCTTTGTTCAGAGATGAGTATCAAAAACGTTCTGCAGTTTCATGTACAATAAAGGCATGGGTCAGGCAGAAAAATAAAAAGATACAGGTAGAAGTTTGGAGAAGTGATTAAAAGGTATATCTGAATTATATTTAAAAATACTGACATCTTGCATCTGTCTTTTTCTGGCATTGTTTCTAGGACAAGTTTACCTAGATGCCCATGTCTTCATTTAAAAGACTCCTTTCTGTCCTCTAAACAGAAAATTTTACCTTTTTTAAAGCATGTATTTTAATTTTTAAAAGAATTTCTTCACAAAAATACAGCAAATGCCTGCTAAGGTTGCTTGGCTCTTTGTTGATATCAATCCAAATAGAGATGCCACTATTTGATTATCTGATGGCCTGAATTATTTAAACATTCAATAAAACCTGATATTGGTAGTCAATACATTTTTAATGACAAAATTCTGCTCACAGATCTGCAGGGTAGACGTAAGCTCTAGGTTTTGTGCTCCCTACAGGCACAGAATTGCAAAGTTTGAGTCAGGATCATCTGTGTACTTGAGAGAAGTGCTGATAAGCATTTATCATTTAAAAATCCCCATAATCTCCAAAGCTGGTTAACACGTCTTTCACCTGTTTGACATGAGTCAGATTTCTGGCTACATTTTGAAGCACAAAGAACTTTCATTGGCCCATCCAGAATATGAAGAAAATGCCTTAGATGTGTGGGCAGCTTATAAACGAGTGTTTACTGTTTGAGGCCAACAAAGAAGAAAAAACTTATTTCAGGAATTCTCAGGGGAATGAATCTAAGGAGGTGGCAGGGCTACTAATGACACTTCTGGGAAAGCTGTTGCAAAGTGAGCCAAAGAAATCCTGGAAAAATACAGATTCAATGCAAATACAAACAAATTTCATTTTCTGAATATCTCAGGTACAACTGAGTAGTTTACATAGTCTGGCAGTTTGAAGAAAGAAATTGTTTGAAAGGTGAATTTTAATTGCATACACATTGGCAAAAGCTGTGGATACAAACAAGCATATGGGAAAGGGCTGCTGCTTGCTAGAAATCCATTTGAAGCACTCAATAGGCTGAGGGAGTTGAGCATGTTCAGCCTCGAGAAGAGATGACAGAGGGAACCTCATCAAACTCTCTAAGTACCTGAGGGGAGGGTGTCAGGATATTTCCAGGCTCTGCTCAGTAGTGCCAAGCTACAGGACAAGAAGCAATGGGCATAAACTGTTGTAAAGGAAGTTCCATCTGAATATGAGGAAGAGCTTGTGACTGACTGAGCACTGGAACGGATTTCCCAGAGAGGGTGTGGAGTCTCCCTCACTGGAGATATTCAAGAAACATCTGGATACAATTCTGTGCCTTGTGCTCTGGGATGACCCTGCTTTAGCAGGGAGGTTGGACCACATGGCCCACTGTGATCCCTTTCAAACTTACCCAGTGTGATTTTGTGATTCTGTGTTTGCACAAAGGAGCTTAATGAAAACAGTCTTTGTTCCACAAGCCTCCTGCTCAGAGAGCAAGTTCTTTCCATTTCTGATAGCATGGATAACAAAACTGAAAAAATACCCAGTGTTACTGATTTATGGAGGCTAAATATTGTGGTAATGCATCACTGCTGAAATCTTTATGCAATAATGAGCAAAAATGGAGCAAAGGAAAGGATGTAAGGCTGCTGTCCTTCATCTTTACTTTTGCTGTGGTTTTGCAGTCATCTGTTGAATGCCCTAGTACTGACTGCACAGAGAGACTTATAAAAGAAGATAAAGGGGAAATAACTGATTTGGCCAGACACAAAGGCAAAAACAAGACAAGCCATGCATCCTTGTTCCTACAAAGGCCCTTCTTTGTATTAAAAAAAGTAAAATATATATGTATTAGTGATAAATTGATCAATCTTTATAGATCTTAAAGGCAATAATTCTTATTAGGAAGTTTCAAAAATATATTATTCTTTGGAAAACATAATAAAGAAGGCACATAATCCTTGAGGTTGTCTCTTGCTGTTATAAAGTGAAATAATGTGTTGGCACTTTTTGACTGCAACTCAGACCACAGCTATGGATGGGAAACATTTTGGAAGATGTTGCACTGTGAGAATATAAATTGTTTTCATGTCAGTTTTTAAATAAGAATTAACACCTTTTGTATAATTTTATTTTTGATGTACCATTGAACCTACCTAATATGAAGGTAGTTGTATTGCTGGTCTTCAAAGTAAAAAAGATCATACCAGCTTATAGTCATTAAGAAAACACAACTTCTAATAAAGGATTTATTTCCTTTAGTACCCTGCAGAAAGCCTCACAGTTTTGCCTTGACCAACTAGCTGAAAAATGCTTACTGATCACTTTCATGTTCTGAAAAAGGATTTGAGGATTAAAAGAAATTCTCTTGCATGCTTCTCCAGATCTGAATATTTCTTAGATGACACTCAGCTAAAAAGAATAGAATACAAAAGTGATTTTAGTGCTGATACACTCTTGGCATTTAAAAAAAAATGCTCATTTGCATTTTCATTGATTTGTGCTTAATATGTTTCCACCTTATTGTTTTTGTTCTTTTGTGCAATCATTGAGCTAATTGTGACAGTTGCATCTCAGAGAGTGATTGTGAAATTCTCTTGCATGATCAGCTATGTTTTTCCCACCAAATTTAGTGAGGTTGCATTTGTAGTCCTGCTTTGAATGAACAAATCTGTTCCCCAAGCTTGGAGATTTAGAAAACCCTTAGTAATCAGAGACTTGCTTTTTGGTGAGGAAATGCAGCAAGACTGTATTGAGAAGTCCCATGAGCAATGATTTTCATTTCTGTGTCAGCTTTGTGGTTATGAATTTCTTCATCCTTGAACACTCCTGTTTGCTTCTGCACTGTTTGTAAAGAATAGTTTTGTGCCTGGTTTGACTCTCCCTGTCATTCCTCTATAGTCAGTCCAGGATGTCTTGAGGTTTTTACTCATTACCGCTGTACATATTCTTTGTGAAGCTCATATTTATTACTTCTGGGCTGGTTGAAGCTACCTTACTGGATTTTCAAGAGTACCTAAAGTTTTAAGAATGTGCCATTTCTGGGTGCTTATTTTGAGACACCCATTTATCTCTGAGTTTCAGAAAGCAATATAGCCCTAATAACTTGTCCAGTTTAACCAGCCTTGAGTTATCTTCCAAGTCATTAAAAAGATTATTTTTATAATATTAAATATTGAACAAATCAATGAAAATGGGACAGAGAATAAATAAAATACTTTGTTTCTCATTTTCAGAGTACGTTATCCCTGTAAAGTTCTGAAGTAAAAATACTGGAGGAGATGTATTTTCTTCCTTCATCTGTAATGTCAGTAGAAAAGCTTCAGATGCACAGGAAATACCAGAAAGAAGAAAACAAAAGCTGTATCTTTTTTCATTAGAGAGGGAACATATCCAGGGCCTACTGTCATGGGCTTCACTAGAATTATTGGTCTCTGAGCAAAAATGAGAACCACGGTATTGTAAAAAAAATAAAATGTATTCCTGTCTGGGATAAGCAGAAGCATATAAAACTGATAAATACCTTGAGTAATACTGGTTTTGCAGCTGCCAAGCTGGAAAAAATAAATGTGAGACATTTATCAGTTTTAGTGCCCTGATGTTTATGCCTCATAGCAACCTCTGCTGGAAAATTGCAACACTTTATTCAATGTTTGCAGCTTTGGGTTCTGTTCATGACAATGAACAGAGCAAAGTAACTAAATTTACTATACATTGTACAGGAGTTTTCTTCTCTCTCATGTTCTTCCAACATGTCATGCCTGGAACAGTGTTCCTTCCCTTCTTCCATGCCCTCTTTCCTTCATGAAGTTTACGTGCTGTCTCCCCTCTAAAGGCCCCCTCCCTGCTTAGCTTCAGGAAATAGGAAGGATAAGGACATGTTGCAGCTAGCTCATCTGAGGAACACCAAGATGGTCCAGGGGCTGGAGCACCTGAAGTTTTGGGCTTCTTTAGCCTGGCAGTCAAGTCTGACCAGAAGGAATCCCTCTGCTGTCTTCCACTACCTTTTCCTTGCTGTTATTCCAAGCACTTGATTTACTTGTTACTTTTCTGGCAGTATATGAAGGAAAGATTAAGAATATCTCTAGGATTCCTGAACCACGTACTCTTTGTGACTTGCATTTTGCTATTACCCATCTTGCATCCAGAACTCCAAAGTAAAGGATTGGACACAGAGTTTTAGAATTTCTAATTGTTGACATTTGTATGAGTATTGGCCTTTCCAAGTTTCACTGTATCTTTTTGAACTGTTAGACCTCTTCCAGATTTTACAGTCCTGTTGTGATAGATTAACAAGAGGGAAGTCTTCTGGGTTGATTATATTATTTTCTTCTTCTAAGTAGCTACTCTACATAGTTGCCAACTATGAAGTGAGGTTCTTCAAGACATGATTTTGAACCAAATCTATTACTTCTGTGCAATTCCAAGGAACATAAGTACACTGGAAAAACAGTGGAAAATAATGTTCTTTTAACTAAAACGACTTTTAATCTTAACATTATTCTGCATTATGGATAAATAAGGAAAGATATAAAATCGTAACCAAAGTTTGAATAGAAAGCAGGAATCCTGGCCCAGAATCCATTCTTGGATGTTTGTCCTTTAATTTTCAGTTCCAGAAACCCTGTTCATGTGAAAAATGTCAGCATAACATCAAATAAAGGGTAATCTGCAGGCTTGTTTTCTTTGGCAGTTCCTCAGAATACCATGAATATCCTCTGTTGTTATTTGTGTACAGTATATTTGACAGAAAATGCTTGTAGACTGTAAAATCCCAGGCAGTGCATCCTCTAAGGTAGTATCCTGCTGTTATATTTCTCAGCCTCCCCAAGTGATCTCTTTTCAGTAGCAACAAAAGTCAAAACAGCACCAAACATTTCCTATATCTGGCCAGTTTCTCAATATGAAAGAGCTTCCTTTTATGGCACTTGCTTCCCCACAAATGAGGCAATAAATTTCCTAGTTAAATTGGAAGCTTTCAGAAATTTGAAGAAGATACTTAAATGTATAGTAAAGATCAAAATCTCTACTTAGACACTGGCACAAAATTAAAATGTTTTCATTATTCATAACAGTGCTGGGGCAGGGGCTCATGGCCCAAGGCTGGGTTTGAATGGCATCCTGGGGTCATAGGAGGGTGGAAAGGTCTCCATGTTTGCTTGGAAAGGACAGTCAGGCTCAGCATTTACCTCTGAAAATACTGTTTTCTGCTCATGCAGTATATTAACAATCCTTAGTCTGGGAAATCCTTGAATAGTCATCACTGGGACTATTCCTTTACTGGCTTGGGTGGTAAAACTGTACAAGACCTGTCCCTTAGGAGGACTGTATGGGCTGTCCCCACTGAAGGTGTGCTTGGAGGGACAGTGGCTGTTGGCACTGGAACCCAACTCCATGCAGCAGAGTCTTGCTGGAGGGATGGAAGAGAGTGAGTTTTGTCACTACATAAAGATGAAAATGAGGTCTCTGCTGGAAGCAGAGAAGTTGAATAAATAAAGAACTGAGATGCTGCACATATAATACTTGAACTACAGACACTGAAGTAGATGTAAAATTTAAGAAAACCTACAGTTTTGCTCACAAATCTTTGTGTTCATATTTAAGGCAATGCTTTGTGCTGTGATAAATTGAGATTTAATGGGAAAAAATGGTGAAGATTGGTGAAGCTGATGGTATATGAAAAAATAAAAACAGGAGTCGGAGGCCTACACTTTAAAATAAATGTACTCACCATCCCTTTCTGGCAGACAATACACAGATACAATTTCTGCCTATTCTAATAATACAGTAATTAGAAGCAGAATGTGATTGGTATTTTTCAAAAGGGAATATGTGAATGATACCTATGGCCTGCCTTATGTACCAGTATACAGAAATAGTCCTAGAAATGTAGAATGGATAAAAGTCACAGGCTGTGTTCATAAATAGATATTTTAGACAACTCTCACTGAAGTTAGCTCAAATGGAAAGACATTAAAATGAGACATAAATTATAACCTTTCAGCCAAATACTGACTGTGTCAGTAGCAATATTACTGATTTCCTGAAATGAAGATTTTCTTTAAACCCTACTTATTCAGATGTGTGACTGACTCAGTCCATTTTAATGTCTCAAACTCATTCTAACTGCATTACTCAGACTTGCAACTTATAACTTTAAATTTCTCTTTTACATGAAAATGAAACACATTTTCTTAATTCTGAATCTTTCTATGTCTCTGATTCACAGATGAATGGCTAATATTATGCCTACATATATATACGTGTATGCATGTGTATGTGTATATATATATGATTCAAAAAAATAGGTTTTCCTATTTCCTACATAGTGATATAATGTATTTTAATAGACCCATCTTGCACATTGGAGTAAATAAAGAGTTCTTGAGGTCTCAAAACTAAAATATATTGTTCATTCCTTCTTAAAAGTAATTCTAAAATGGTCTCATAAGATGTGGTGGTGTTCAAACTGAACTTAGAAATGCTGGAGAGGTAAAAATGTCCTCTGGATGGACATGTGCAAGAATAGTTTCATTTCAGATCAAAGTGTAGGTCTTACTAGATGTGATCAAAAAAGGCAGATCTCCTTATTTTTGTTACCTGCCAACTGTCTTTGTCAGATTTTGTGCCTGCATTCCAAGACTTGGAAAATGTATGTAGGTCAGAATATAACATCTAACATTATAACAATATAATATTGGTTTTGTGGTAACTTACAACACCATAAATTTCATTAAAATATTTTTAATTTTGGAAGAATGCTTCTATGATACCTAGACTCTTCACTACGTGGTACAGCTGTACTTTTAGAACCCCAGAAGATCCAAATAACTCATATTTTACATGTAAATGGCTTTTTCCCTCCCCTTACTTTGCATCCTGTGTAAATAGAGTGAATAGAATGATAAATGATGATCATTATGGCAAATTAAGATAATTACAATAAAATGTGTTTTGTGATTCATAAGTTGTCTATTCACTGCTATGTCTTACATACATATTTCTCGTATACAACTGATTTTGCTTTTGCACTTTTACGAATTGCTCCAGCTACAACAGCTGAGAAGAGCCTACTTTTATACTAATATTTTATGGCTTTTTGTTCCAGTTTAAAATTCACCTTCCTTTATAAGCTGTACTGGATGGTATTCTTGCTAGTCTTTCCCTAGGTTGCACATCTACATAAAATGCTGCAAAAAGATACATATTTCTAAAGCTGAATGAATCAATTCAGCTTTGGCAGCCAAATTTTACAACCAGCATTTCTCACTTAGTATGCAGTCTTTTGGCACATTACATTGGACTATGGTTATCCTGTAACATTAGTAACATTGTGCATTGTACTGTGGGAAAAGCCACATCTCAGTGTGGTGGAAATTCCACTGGAGAAAGAACAAGTTCCTTCCAAACCAATTGAGTTTTGCCTTTAATAAACCCGTTGGAAATAGATCAACATGGAATTTCATGAATTATGGCCAGATTTTCAATAGGTCTCTGTACCCTGAGTTAAGTTAGTTGTTTTTTTTTTCCCGGAAAGTTCAGCTTCTGTTTGGCACTGGGACCAGTTATACTCCGGTTTCAGACATGAACCAGCTTTTTAAAGAAGCCTGTTTAGCAGTGCTGTCATGGTGCTGAGCCCTAGCTAGCAAGATCTGATGAGAGCAGAGTATGATGGGAGTTTTTGCTGAGGTCTAGTACCACAGCAGTAAGATCTAAGTAACTTCTGAATGGGAGGTGGCTTGTAACTCCCCATCTTCTGATGCAGGCCAGGTTAACATGTATGCAGCCTCAATTTAAATGAAATGGTCATGTTTTCAAGAATTCCTTCCACATAAGGACTCTTTCCTCATTGTGAGGCTTCTATGAATATGCATATAGAGGATTTCTTAGTTTACTTTGCCATCCATAGCTACAGTAAACTCATTCCCTTTACATGATGAGACTAGGCTTTGCAGTTACCCAGTGCTTTCCATGAGGAAGGAGTGGGTGCCTTCTTGCAGAAAGGTGGAGGGCCAAGAGTAAAATATCAAGTCTTTTCCTAAAATCTTTTCCTCCCTGATTAGCCAACCAGGCCATTTAGACAGAATTTCATAGCAAGTGCTCTGTGGTGGGGATCCTATGCCTAGCTTATGTTTTAGGATACAAAATCTCAGTACCTGTTGAACTTCATCAAGGCCAAGCCTGGGAGAATATAATCTTTTAGTGGGTGAATTTGGATCTTTTAGCTAAATATGTTACATACATTGCACAAAAGTGAAACGCAGAATAATTTTTTTTGTGGGCAATTATTAGTGTAGAAACCAGAAAATGCTCCAAGGAGAAATACAATAGATAAATGAACTGTCTTTCATATTAAAAATATCCATCCATCCATCCATCCATCCACTTTCCTAAGAGGCAAGACACAAGCAGCACATCTGCTCATAGTATTTCTCACTGAACAGAAGCATGTGAGATAGCTAATATAAAAACCAAATNCATGTGAGATAGCTAATATAAAAACCAAATTGTTTTAGCAAAAGTTGAATAAAAATGAAATCTGTTTTATAATTCTTATAAATCTCTCTCTGTCTTCATAAAAATTTAAATGAAATGTAGTTGAACAAGAACAATTCAAAAAGCACCAAAGCCAGCAACAACTTATCTCTCTGCCTTCTCTTGCGCTTTAACATTTACAATATTTTCAGACATTGCTTCCTATCCAATTGTGACTTCATGTGTATTGAAAAATGAGGTCAGTTTTAGCGCTGCTATTCTTAACTGGGGAAAAAGTTGATGTAGTAAAGCCCCATGTTGTAATCATCCAAACGCATTTTGAAGGGCACTGGGTGGAAGGTAAAGAAGCAATGGGTCAGATTTACCAGCTGGAGATTTACACTCAAGAAAATATAATAGCAGTGGATGAAAGAACCTGGCTGGAATGTTCATTCTGGGGAAAATATGGCTCAGGGTGGATCTCAGCAATGTGTATAAACACCTGATGAAGGGAGAAAAGAAGACAGAGCCAGGCTCTTTCCAGTGGTATCCAGTGATGGAGGCAATCTGAAACACAGGAGGCTCCATCTGAGAATCAGGAAAACCTTTTTCATTGACTAAGTGGCTAAGATAAAGCATCCACAGGTTGTCCAGAGATGATGTGGAGTCTCCATCCTTGGACACACGTTCAAAAACTCTCTGGACATAGTCTTGAGCCACTGGCTCTTGGTAGATTGGACCTCCAGAGGCTCCTTCCAGGCTCAACAGTTCTCTAAATCTATGATTCAATAAGGGGCTCCTACTTAATTCTTGTGATGCAAAGTGGATTATACCTGCATGCAAAAAACTTTGGCAAATGTAATAAAATGAATGTAATTTGAATTTCTGGCACAATTCCTCATGTCATAAAAATAATTGTTGAGGTAAAGCAGAAAAATGTTATTAGCAGTATTCTATGATTTCCTCAGATTTTGATGTGTTGCCAGTGCAGCCTTCCCCCGCAGCTCCCACTGCAAACTTATCTCAAAGAAATGTTGAGTATCCATCATAAGCAAAGCAATTTTCCAAAGATTGTGAAATGCATCATGTAAATTTATGCAGTCACTGTCGAGGCATTTAAAACAGAGGCTTATTTTCAGAAGAGAGCCCTTAGAGAGGACAAAATTTTTATGTAAACTGATGACAAAATACTAAATAGTGGCTGCAGCTTTGGTAGAGATGTGTGCAGGGGTGGCTTACAAGCATTTCTTCTGGGTCCTCCATGACCTAGCAGTGTTCCAGGAACTGCATAATTTCCCACCCCAGGTTATCCAGAATGTGATAGCTCTGATCCCACACACTACGGAACTGTGTGCTTCTATCTCAAATACCAGTTTCTATCATGGTTTGAAAAACTGTAGTTCTGAACTGCTTTGCGTAGAATTCAAAATTCAGGTGATTGATTCCATGGAAAAACTTTTAGGGAAAGCCATCTTAGGACTGATGAAGGGTACTGGATTTGGTGGGTCATAAAATAACTGATTTCTGACTGTACTCATCCAATTTCTGCTCTTAACTTTTCCCTAGTACCTTGTAAAATAAATACTTGTAGACAGCATGGGAAGTAAGATTTTTACAAGACCCTTTTTTATTTTTAGACTAAAAAATTAAGCAATAATAGATTCAGCTCTTTTTGTCCAATTTGATTTTCTTTCCTTATAAGAGTCTGAAATCAATGGAGGGGAAAGAAGTAGAAGACCATTCTTTTCTTTCACTTAAATGCTGCGCTTTCAAATTAACCATTAGCTGCCACTCCGAGAAAACTTTGGATCATGGACTCTGGCACTAACTGGAATATCAGTGACTTACCCAAGGGGGAACCTTCTTATCCATTGAAAGAGATGACTTTTCAGATCACTGACATCTGTCTCTCAGTGGTTGGTCACTTTGTGGCACATTATTATTTGGATGTAACATATAATTTTGACATTATCACTAAATTGTTTTTTCTGGAGAAGTGCATTTGGGCCTTTCAGTGGAAGCTTGTTTTATTGCCAGGCATTATGACAAACACAAACATTTTCAGGAAGGGATGAATTATATGTTTATATATGTCTAAGTGGACCCTCTTGGTTCTGTTACAGTCAATACACTGTGAACAAACAAAAGCATCTGATCTTTCAGAATATAAACCAGCAGTTCATCTCCCTGCTAGGAGGCAAATCCATGCCCCATAGCTCTTTCTAGCTATCCTGCTCTTCAAGAAAAAGGCTGAAATACATTGTGCCAGCTGGTGGGAAACTGCCTTCAGAACCTGATGAATAGAGGAAAGTCTTGACGGCTTGTTTTCATTTCCCCTCTGGGGTTATTGAACAACTCAAGTCTAAAATTAATGCTTATGACACTTGAAGCAGAATGAAACCCTAGCACTAGGATCGTGATGTCATGCCTAGAGACAAGTTTGTTTATGTGGTTGAAGGGGGATTTACTGGTATTTCCCATTGCTTTTTGTCTGCCCATGCCAGCACAGTCTGTTCTTGAAGAATGCTGGGTTCTCAAGACATGTTTTGGAAAGAAAAACAAACATTATCTTTTATATCCATAGACATCTTCTCTTTTGACCCTTTATTTGTCACTTAACTTTTCTGATGGGTTATCCTAGTCCTCCTTGTCACTAATCCAGTATTGATTGGATTGGTCTGTAGCCTAGATTGCTCAGTGCTTACCTGCAACTGGAACACCTTATGGATTTCGGTATTTTCTTATCCTGTTCTTATTTTTGCAACCCCAAAGAGAAACTTTGGTTTGGTGTGCTCAGATTTATGATGAACATTTAAATTACTTCAACCTTACAATGAAATTTGGGTGGTTTAAAATCATAACACTCCTCCAGAACATTTGGAAATTCATTAATTGAAACACTTTCCCCTACCTTCAAACCAAGCAGCAGCCTCACAAGAGCGAGGACACAATAAATAGACTGTTTTCATGGCAGCACCTTGGGTTCAATAAGGACTTAGACCATTCTGATGGCCTCATGGCAGTGAGAGCTGGGTCTTCCTCAGTGGGGAGCAGTTATGGAGCAAGGTGGTACAAGTGGCTGCATGACCAGTGCCTGGATCCCAGAGCCTCCAAGTGCCCACATGTCTTGGCTGGCAGCAGGGTAGCAGGTTCACCTGCTCTGATCCTGATGCCCTGAGGTGCTCCTTGGAGACAGAATTTGGGCAAGCTGTTCCATTACTATTAAATCCCTAGTTTTTCCTTGTGTTGCTGTGGTGGCTCTGGACATACACACTGACACTTGTGCCACCTCAGCAAGACTGCTGTGATTCCACGGGATGGAGACTCAGCAGGGCCACTGCTGCTTTTGACAGCACCAGCTGTACTCATTGAACCAGCCCATCAGTGTGCCAGAAGCTCCAGGACTTCCACTCTCCAAAAACTCCAAGTCCAGCAGCCCCAGGTACAGAAGTTCCAATGCTCTCTCTCTCAGACACGTTAAGATCCTTTCATAACAGTTTGCAGAGAAAATTTCCTTTTGCTCACAGGCAAAGAGCCCAAAGTTTTCAGTATGCCAAATTTTCCCATTCCTTCAGGAGCTCAGTTCAATTGTCACATTTAATGAAACATCTCATGATTATTTTACAGTTTTGGCAATTTAACAATATTTTTTTCAATGAAAACAATCAATGACTTCCACTAGAAATTGGCAGGAATATTTTATTTTTTGTATACAAAAAATACTTTGTCTGTGGCTTCTAGGGTAAAGTCACACATTATTTTCTTGTTAATTTCCCTGGCAATTCTGATTGCTGCAGTGTTTCATAAATGGATCAGCTTTTGTACAAACTCATACCTTCAATAGTGGTAATCCTCTTTCAGAGCTTTTCTATTTGTTTTTCTGCACATTATAGATGATGCATTACCTTTACTGAGCATTTCCTACTCACTGATTTGCTGTTTTGGGTGTGGTGACTCACAATTGCTGTTTATGCCCTTTGGAATTTTTCTATGAATAAGGGAACTTTGTGCTGAGGCACTTGGGTCTTTGTTTTGGACCATTATTTGGAAAATATTTGAAAAGGCAATATAGATGTGCTACTACGTGGAGAAAAAGCAGCAAAAGACAGCATGTATGTTCTAGCCCTATGAAGTATTCCCGGTCCAGAGAGAATGGAAGTCAACCAAAAGTCTTTCCATTGACTGTAGTGGGTTTTGGATCAAGTCTTGTGTATGTAAGTGGCGTCCAAATATCTGAGCTGTTCACAAATGGTCCATGTCTGTTATAGTTACCAGGAAATGCAGGCAGTGGGCCAGAGTTCAAAGATTCAGCTTTTTCAAATCCAAGTCACACTTACAAAAAGAAAGATGCCTTTATCCAACCTGTTCCAGTCCTCCAGGGTGCTGAGTTTTCTTGTGACTCAAGTCCTCAGCTATTAAAAAAATAACAAAAATTTTCCTAGCTAGATGCATATTGGGCAGGAACTAGTAAATCTCAGGAAAGGTGGAGTGTAATTCTGAAAATGGCCTGGAAAGTAGGAACACAGTGACTTTTGAAACCAGACCGCTGATACAAGCTAAAACTAAAAATGCACTAAGTTTTGAGATGAGGATTGGTAAGTCTAAGAAGGGGAATCTTATGGAAGCAATCTGATTCTGATAAAGTTGGCAGCCAGAGGGTGTCTTAGGAAAGGATTACGTGGTACAGTGTCTGCCATTGTGGGGACCAGGCCCAATGAATATATTTATGCTATGATAAATACACTGAAGACTGTAAGGCATGCAGGTACCAAGGAAGCTGCAAAAACACACAGGGGAAATTTCTGTGTACACTTTATCCATCTATTCAAATAATCTCTTCAGGTGTAACCTAACATTACACTGTACTGGAGAACAGCTATGGGTCTCAATTTAAAAGTTATTTCTCATGTTGATTTAAGTACAACATTTAAGACATTGTGAGCTCTTTGAACTTGAATTTCCCATCATCACATTAAAAAAATACCATAAACCTGAATAATTCTGTTCACTGGAGCAAATTAGACTATTGGTAAGTCATTTTCAGGGAATTTACGTGCACAGATGGACAACTGCAAGGATAATTATATAAACAATAACCAAAATAGTTAAGAATTTGTTGATCTTTTCTTGAGAAATGGTGGTCTAAAAGACAGCTGCTTGCTACGCTGGCAGCTTGTTCCACATAAATATTCCTGAGAAAGATCCATTTACATCTCCAGGTGAGCATAATCAACGGCACAGTTAAATAGATTGCAAATTGCATTCAGCATCTGTAACCTTTTACTCGTGTTAGCTAAGAAAATAAAAATTACTTCTGGCAATGCTTCAGATATTCCCAAAAGGTCTAGTGTGTATAAAGAACAGGACTCAGAAGAGTGGAAAGCTGTTGCTCCTTGATTTCAAGTGCTTAAAAAATGATTAATGATTACTTTCTTCAGAAGGAGTCCTATAATCTGGTGGTTTAACAATCAGTTTCAGGAATACTGAAAAAATCTTCAGCTTTGTGGCACCTTTCCTAATATGACAGAAGATATTTAAGACTGGGTCATTACCAGTGTGTCTATTAAAAGAAATGCTCGACATCAACAGCTGAACACACAACAGAGGTAACATCTCTTTGGGAAATTATTCACTGTTCTGGGAAGTCATGGAAAATTCTCCATAAGTTAGCTAGCTATCATTATAATTTCATGGAATCCTGAAAAGTAAAATTGCAGATAAATTAAAATATGAGGTTTTTTTACATACGCTAGGTGCTCTTCATGTCTAGGAAGCACACAGGCTTTGAGAAAACACAATAAAAATGGATCAGAATGAAACACTTTGGCTTCAGACTTGCAAAAGTGTCATGAGTAAAGTAGCACAGAAGAAGAATTTGCCTTACAGTTACAGAAAATCTAT
The DNA here is from genome assembly GCA_013399455.1 of Anthoscopus minutus. Classification (NCBI taxonomy): domain Eukaryota; kingdom Metazoa; phylum Chordata; class Aves; order Passeriformes; family Paridae; genus Anthoscopus; species Anthoscopus minutus. The sequence goes on from VWYI01040740.1 coordinate 42,521, forward strand.
TCATCCCTATTTTGATCAGTGGTGACAACAAGAGCAAAAACATACTTTACTTACCACTTAAAATGAAAAGTGACTCACACAGGCAGTGTGAGTAAAATCTTGAAAGACTGCCTTTCATATTTGACCAGTTTAATGATTATGTTGCAGACCTTTTATGGATGCTTTGGAGTACCTGTGAGCATAGATTTAATGTAAGGGTACATTAAAAGGAACAGCGTATTTCCCACATATAAACCTTAACCACATTAAAGGAGCCATAAAACCATGGTCCAAATCAAGCCCACCTGCACTGGACTGCACTCCAGAATTATTCTTAGTTTGCAAAAAGAGCAGGAAACAGGAGCTTGTGCCCTTTTCAGAGTTTGTTTAGGACAACATAAGTCCTGGAAGATTAGAAGCAGTACAACTGCTGTCTTCCCCTCATCAGAAATGCTGTCACACATGGTCAGGTTTTGCCCATAGACTTGATTCTGTTCCCCACCACAGATATTGCTTGGGGCTATTTCTCCTCTCTTTTGCCTGCTCAACCCCCTGTAAATTTCTTTTTTATTCTGTGGATCAATCTGAATTTGTCTGCCGCTTTAGGGACATGAGGAAATTTCTAATTTATCTGATCCCTCCTGTTGTCTAGCTGTTCTGAAAGAAGAGTTTGATGTAGCCAGAGTTGAATGTGGTGACATAATAGAACAGAACAGTGCAGCTAAAGCATGGGACACTGGCTATGGGACAGAGAAAAGACACACACTGGATTAAATTATTCCAGTAGTTATCTCCTTCTCTTTGGGCTCACTATAAGTACTAGCACCTCCTCTTGCCATATAACCTGCACTTCCACTTCTTCATGAACAGGAGCACCAGACAAATGCATGTACATTCCAGGGGAAAAAATACCTACAATATCCGGCATTATCCTTTATTTTATATACTCAGGACCCTAAAGCAGTAATTGTGGAAAATCAGAAGGAAGGTAAGGAGATCTGGAGCATATCTTTGGCCACTCCCTAATCTTGGGAAGGTTTTTCTCTTTCTGTGACTTGTCATGCAATTTTACATCTTTTTGCAACTGGAATTGCCAACAATTAGAACGTTTGTTTTGTTATTCAGCGTCTAAGTCAACTGGGACTATTGTTCCTTGCAAGTTCCTTGCAATATCTCTCCTTTTTAATGGTCATATTTTGAATTTCCTGTTCTAGACATATCACGTTCATGATCTCTTAGTGACAGAAGTATAATCCAGAATGTATAGTTTAAAAACAAGTTGAATTTATTTTTTGAAGTACTTTGGAGATATACCAACAAGAAAGAGGCTGTTAGTCAGTAGGAGCAAAGCTTTGTATGCATGGTAGCATTTTCAATAATTCCTTCCTGATGTATAACATACTAATGTTCTGATCAAATCACATCATCATTGCTGGGGTTTTCCCAACTATCTTTTTAAATTTCTGAAACTGTGTAGTGTAAGATGGGTCAGAAACAGAAATAATTATTATATGTTGTCCTTCTGGTATTTTTTATGTTGGAATGAGTTAGTGCCCTTGTTGGGATCATCTAGCTAATCCCTCTTTTCAAGCAGGGCACTGCTAAAAGTCTCTTGACAGCATCTGGAGCAGATTGCCTGAAGGAAATGGAGGCAATCTTTGGATGTCTGGCTTTTGTCTGTACCACTGTAGATATTAATGATGATATGATGCAAGCAAAATCCTGTTTTCCTGCAAGCAAAGTCCTTCTTTCCTGCTCAGCCTTGTCTGCAAGCAAGTTCCGTAGTGCTATTGTGACACCAGACTATTTAATCTGTCATGTAGGCAATTTAAGGATTTCCACTGCCCTTTTCTCCTGCCAGCAACTAGAAGAATGAGCAGGACCACACAGTCATAAAGAGCCTTAGGATATGTGTACCAAACCCAGCTAGTCTAGGGTTAAGATATCTCTGTTCTTGCATCAAGGTTTTGAGGTTTTCTTTGAACATGTGAACACTAATGCATGCAGAGCAGGTGCTTACTATTTAATACCTCCTTGCACCTTCTTTTTTTGCTACCTAAAGCCAAAGAATGAAATAGGTTTTCTATTCTTGGCAAATCTGGTTCATATCCAACACAACCCTACATCTACTTTTAGCTTTTAAGACTCAAGACAAAGAATTCTGAGGGTTTCTGAGTTTTTTATTCTTCATTTTGGATACACTTCTCCACGGGGAAAGCAATTTAATTTGCTTAAAAAATAAAGCACCTTAAAATAGAAAACAAAAGGTCCAGCAGCTGGAAATCAAACCCAAGTAAACCAGGCGACACTATTGACTGTGAAGGTAACTACTAAAATATTGTAAATAAGGAAATGTAATTTATCACAATTTAAATCTTTAAGTAAAAGCTGTGCTCACATTGGAAACATATGATCTGGTTGTGGGAATAAGCCAATGACGATCCATAAGCAGAACAGAGAGACAGTCACAACAGAAGAAGGGTTAAATGGTTTTCTCTATCCTGGCTCAGATTTTCCAGGCTTCTTGGCAAAACATTTGCTATGAGTATTGGTTTTGTTCCTAATGACACATTATCTGGACTTGAAATCACCTGTGATATAAAGATTGGACACAGAGAAGAACACATTAATATTAGCTAATATCTAAGGTATCCCACAGGATGTGCCATGACATTGAATGATAATGGACTTGAGAAACCAGGTGAGCGGGAAAAAAGTTCAAGTCCCTGTGTCAGAGAAAGATGGCTCACAAGGTCTCAGGAGTCCCTCTGAAGTTTGTGTAATTCCTTCACAAAGGCCAGAAGCTCTGGGATCATGTCCAAAGGCCCGAATTACATATGGGAAACTGCTTTCCCCAAATGGCCATCTTTACAAGCAAAGGAGGGAAACATTCTTCTCCAGCAACATATAAGTTGTATTTTAGGTTACTGCTTTCAGGCCCTTCTCTCCTGAACAGAACAGTTCTAGGGTACTGGATGAAATTTAGCTCTTGGGAATGCTTCTTTTTGTACTTCCTTTCACTTTGAAGCAAGCAGTCCAAGATGGCAGAGTTTTCCAGTTTCATTAACTCTGCTAACCTCTCTGGCTGACAAGTTTAAGGGCTTGCATTGTTCAGTCCAGGTCTGTATTGTTCAGTGTCTGTACTGTTGGGAGCAATATTGCTCAGAATAAGAAAATACTGCATTGACCCCAGAGGAAGCCTGGAAAATACTCTTTTGGATAAACTGCATTTTCATGTGTTCAGAGTTTTTTTCTTGTTCCAAGTTTAGTTTACCATGATGGGTCATCGTGGAGGTGTAAGTCGGAGGAGGAGCCAAAACACACGACTCTTGCTAGAGATGTTTCTCTGCTAACATCCTCATTTGGACATTTGCTGGCTACGTGCAGGGTCTGATCCTTGTCTGCAGGGAGCAGCTTGGCAGCCTTGCTCACTGGCTACTGCTTAGCCTCACCCAGTCAGATGTTTGGCATCTGTGACTCAGCCATCCATCTGCCTGCACACTTACACACAGAAGGAAGGTCCAAAAAGATAGATTCCTTTGTGTTTCCCTAGGAACCTAGCTTGCAGAAGATCATTATAGGAATCTGTGGCTTGAGTAGAAGTAGTGAGAAGAGGGAGGGCAATGTTGTGGTTGTGATTCAGAACCCAAGAGATCTAGGACTAATTACGCCCCTCTTCTGCTCCCTGAGGAACTTCAAGGCAGTCACGTAGTATCTCCAGGCTTTGGCTTTCCATCAGTATGTTGAGTTGGCACTTCTTTCTTTAACTTTGTCAAGACCTGGTTTCTGAAATACTGGGGCTTTATGTAAGACTAAAGTGAACTCATGTAATTACAGAGAGTGTATATTAATTATATAGTCTTCATGTTATTTAACTATGTGATTTAAAGGAAAATATTTTAATGTATTTTAATCAGTTACAAAATGCTATATCCAGCATGTTATCTAAGCATAATGACATTCAGATGACCAGTTTAAAATATACTAAAATTAACAACCCATAAGCAAGTCACAGATTTGACCTTTAGAGGATCAAAATAGCAATGAACAGAATAACCATTGGAATTTTAACCTACCTCATAGTACCTCTAAAAAGTGATCAAATTTTGTTTGGTGACAGTCAGTGAGGTTTGTACATGAACACTGTCTTCCATATGTTGTCTTCAAATGTTACATTTTTAAGACCTCCAACTCATTGAGCTGACTGGTGCAAAGGAATTAAATCAGATATTGTTTGGCTTCAATGGATAAGTTGATTTAATTTCAAATCCAATATTAGCATGTTCTGTTCATGTGGTCAATATATGGCAGGAACACCCATGCTGACTTGGACCAATATCCAAGAGCAAGGGGTATCCTAGAGGGCAACCATGGGAGGTATTTCTCACAAATACTCTTCTGACCTCCAGCTATTTCAGCTCAGGGAATTTCCTCAGAAAAATATCATACTGAACCATACTAATTTGAAGAGTCTCTTATGAAGTAAGTTGAGCAACAGAGCCAGGCACATGCAATATATATCCAGCGGTTCAGAGACTGTTGGAAGTGGGAGCCTAAATAATCTGCTTGGTGGTCTTTGTGCTGTTCTAGATTGCCTGCTTGGCTTCCAAACCCTCTCTGCTCTCTACTCATGCTGAAATTAACAAAGAGTAGTTTGAGTAAATGTGGATAAACTGCCAGTTATAAAAGCTGGTCCAACAACAACGCCTCAAGGATAAATAATCAGAATAACATACTGAACAGTAAAAAATGAACCACTTCCTACTCAGAACAATTTGTAGTCCCAAAGTATCTGTTTGTAGGTCTGCCGCCCCTAAATTAGTTTAATACCCTTTTAAGCCTGCTGATATTTCCTGCCTCCATAAACTCCTGTGACAAAAAGTTCCAGAAGTTCACTACCCTTTGTATAAAAAATGTACTTCATATTAGAGCTGCTTCATACTAACCTCCTGCTAATTCAGCCAGTGCCTGCTGTTATAGTCTTGTGGATTATGCTGAAAAAAAGTTTTGTGTTCTTTTAAACCACCCTGTAAACCTCATGAATATATCATTCAACCTCCTACTTTCCAAATTTAAACGTCCCAGTGTTTTTAGTTTCCTACTATATGGCAGCTACTTCATCCTCTTGATCATTTTAAGAGCTTTTCTCTGCACTCTATTTATCTCCTGTAGAGGTGAAGACCAGGACTACATACACCTTACACCAAATGCAGGTGTGACAAAGTTTTCAGCATTGGCAAAATTATACCTGTGAAGTACTCCATGCCCTTTCTAGTGACATGGTGCACTGCAGTGCTGCTTTTTAGGCGGCTCCTGCACACTAAGCCAATTTCAGAGAGCTGACTCCATGACTGAGTTGCACATAGAGTTGCCAAAGTTAGACCAGAGAACTGCAACTGTACACATGATATACGTAATTTCTACTTCAAAGAATCACAGCGCTGCAGAAGGGGTAAGGTTGGAAAGAAAACTGGAGGACATCTAGTCTAATAGCCCTTCTCAAGCAGGGTGCCTCTGAGTAGCCTGCACAGAATTATGTCCAGATGGCTTTGGATTGTCTCCAGAGAAGAAGACTCCACAGCATCTCTGGGCAACCTGTTCCAGTGCTCAGTTACCTGCATAGTAAGGCAGTTCTTCCTCATATTCAGGTGGAACTTCTGTACTCCATTTTTTCCTGTTGCGTCTTGTCCAATTGCTCAAGCAGAGCCTGGCTCCATCCTCTTGACACTCTCTCTTCAGATAGTTGCATGCACTTATAAGACCCCCTCTCAGTTTTCTCTAGGCCAAACAGGCACAGTCCCCCAGCCTTTCCTCATAATTGAGGAGATACAGGCCCCAAATCATATATACAGCCCTGTATTTAAATGTATCATCTTTTGTTTTTCTGTACTGAAACTCACTCACCACGTTTTGCCCACCCACCAAGCATTTTAGTAGGTGAAAGGTTTTAGTATCATTGCCAGACTTGGACATTTCACTATGTTGTATAACCATGTTCCTCTCATCAGATCACTGATAAAGATGCGAATTAAACCAGTCCAAAGAGCACACCCCATGGGACTCCACTACAGACACACTGCTTCCTCTTGTCTAACCAATTCTGATTTCACAATGGGGCATTTAATATAGTTCTGCAGTAACCTAATTTCTGTTATTGTCAGGGTCTTTGGGCAGCAATAACTCTAAATTGCCCTGACCATCTTTGTCTGGGCCCACATCCACACCTATAACTGAGAGTCCAGGGGTTTCAGTTCAGCTCTAGCCCTGAGTCTGAGCCATGCTGAAAGTAAATCTTTTTCTTGCCCTTTTGTCCTCCTGCCCTGGCTTTCTGGGTGTGATTTTATTGTACTGATGGTTTAACCTTGTCTCCAGACCTGTGTCATGGTTGGGCCTATGCTGTAATCCCCCACTTTCTCTCCTGTTCCTCCTGGCAGGACATCCTAAACTAACCCTGGGCCTGATTTATCATCTGACTTCAGCTGTCCAGGCCATCACTGAGTAATGGATGTCACCCCTTATGTTCTGCCACCTGGCCTTGGAGTGCTGGGGTTCAGAGCCCAAGGGTGAGGGCCCTGCTTGGGCTGTACCTACATTGGCTCTTGGCTTACCCCCTCATGGAACAGCCCTTCTCCTGCTGCTTTCTGACTATAATAAATTTAGTTTAAATCTTTATAAAAGCTTTTTTAAAATCTGAATATATTACACCTGTGGGCACCAGGTTAGTGAGGCAGGATTTTCCCTTTGTAGAAGTCACACAGATTCTTTTATGATGCATGTGATTTATCTAGGTGTTCTGTGGTCTAGACCAGAATTATGGACTCTATCATCTCACCATGGCTGAAAATCTGCCCCTTCAGTCTATGGGGCCCAGGTTTTCATGCAGAGTCCCTTCTGTGGAAGGGATTTATATCCTTAGTTCTCTGGCATCATGACTACTTGCATGATAGATTGTATACCTCAAGCAGCAGTTCTGCAGTTTTATGTTACTTCGGAGCTCTTGAGTGAGTGGCAGCTAGACCTGTTTTTAGTACTTTCAAATTTCTTTCTGAATTTCAGAAGTTAGCATTGAGGTTATCAGAGTATTCTGGTGTTTTTTGAAGTGATTTTAGTCTATTTGTAGGAATTTGCTTTTATGATTTTTTGTGAATTTGGTGTGTGATTTCTTTATGTTGGTGCTTTGGGGTTTATTTATTTTGTTGGTGCTTTTTTTCCCCCCTCTCCTGTAATTTTCTGACTTAAGAGAGTACTCTTCCATGAAGTTCCTTGTGATACATTGATTTACTTCACTGGTTGTTATTACAGCTTTGTAACCAGTTGTATTGTGAATATTACTGCAGAAGAGTCTTCCTACTAATATGTTTTGAACTAAGCTCTGGAAACATTCAAGGCCAAATGTGGAATAGTGTCATATCTTATAAGTTCCTCAACTGGATGGCCAAGAAAGCAGTTTTTTACTGTGAAGCTGAAATATCTCATTATAACTGAATTTTCAACATTTGCAGCTTCTCTATTCCTGTTTGGCTTTTCCTGATCATTATTTTAATTCCAAAATGAGCTCAGCAGAACAGCTTTAAGTATTATGATTTTATTTTCAGAACGAGGGATTTCTCCCCTTAGAAACTTCAGGGTGTATATTTTTTCTTGTGATACTGGAACTGTACAATGCAATATCTCACCTATTCATCCTGCCCTTCTAAAGCTGGTAACCTACAGACAGTGCATTGCTCTGGTTGTCCTGTCAGGACACCTCTTATGTGCTGCTCTGTCAGGGTGACTACTCATTACCTGCTCAGTGCTCCTTCTGTCCTGATTTCTGGATATCCATCACTTGAACAGATATTCTTTCAGGCCTTGCTTTTGACCTGTTGCTCAATAAAACAGCCTAGCTCTTTTCTTTATTGCTTATGCTAGTTATTTTTCTCTTGCCTTTTTTGGATGATCCAGATGTGCCAAACTAACTAAGCCCTCTCATATTGCTCTGAGCCCAGAGAACAACTTCACCCTAATGTAAACATTCTGTTGGCAGTGTTTCAGCTACTTTTTGCTGCCTAAAATTATCCTAGATACTTTTGTTTATGAATATGTGACATCATCAGTGGGCCAGGAGGTATGATACTGATACATGACCTTTGAGACCTGCAGCTGGAGGATGTGTAGAGTACTCCTGAAACATCAGATGCGTATGTGTGGAAAGATTAATCAAGCTCCTAACACTAGAAGCATGCTCAGTGCTAATCAAGGTAATATATATCTGTTTTTTCTTGACACAGCCCCATTACATGTCCATCTGCTCCTAAACACAAGAAAAGAGGATAAGCATTTTTTTAATGGTCTTAGCATGAGATTTTTGGGGCATCCTTATCTGAGTGTTAAACAAGAAAGACTGCTGTGTGATTGGCAAAGACTGAAAAACCTGAATAAAAACATCAGGAAGAAAAAAAATAATGAAATTAGCAAGGCAACTGAAGCATTTCTAAAAATGTTTAGCTTTTGGAATAATTTTTATCATTTCCCTAACAGCCATTTACACTGCCAACATTACTACTATCCACTGCAGTATTACTTCCTACAGATAAGCAAAATTTCCACAAAGACAGAGCTACATTAACACTGGCTAGGCTAAACTCTACTCTGAAGTTTTTGACTTATGGATGGGTAAGACACTGTACTTTTTCTAGGAATTAAGTTGTTAAACAACATAGCTCTTAGACACTTTGTCATTGGCTTAGATTAGAAGTGAAATATCCTGGAAGGAAATATATTGTAAGTTTTTTTTTAGCTGTGGTCAGCTTGTGATATTTTGTAACCTTTAACTTTCCCTTCTTTTTATAGGCCCTAAAATGTCATTGACATTTCAGTTGAATAATTGACTTTAACAGATTTTTAGGCTTATACTCAAATTTGCTGCTTATTCTGAGTAGTCACTGATCTCATGGAAGGATTTTTCTTTATAATTATTCAGGCCCTAACATCAATCTTTTATACAGATCATATCCATAGCTCATGCTCATTTGTAAACAGGTAGTGCTGAAACTTAGGGAAAAGGAGAATAAACATGTGATGTGTCAACTTGGGCACAGGGTTGGAGCAGAATATAGAGTGGTTAACATACTTCATTAGTTCTCCTAATTTGAAATCTTCCTATTTATTGCCCATATGTTGTGGGGGGTCAAGGTGGTAGAAGGTATTTCGAGTCTAAATGAAAAAATTCCCTGTTTGTAAGAGTCTGGAAATCTTGGATGATCTAATAGCTCAAAAGCATTTTTGGAAAACAGCATGTTTAAAAATGACTCTTTCTACCCTCTGGATATCAGAGTTGTTCATTGACCCAGATCTACTGACCTTGGAGAAGTGTCCAGAATACTCCACAAATAAGATTCCATGGGTTAAAATTACATTATTCCTGTTTATGTAAGCTCAACATCCTGGCACCACAGCGATACTGGTTTGATACAAACACCATATCTGGAAAAAACCTCACATAATAACAGGCTAGTGACAAAGCCATAAAAAAACCCCAAGCAATAACCACTAAAATATTTGAAGAGTGACATCTTCATTTTTCAAGGAGCGTAAGTGTAGCAGCTGGTGGAATTTTATTTACAAAGAAAAGAACAGCAGTGGAAGATTAATTGTTGAGATCATCTTTCTTGAAATCAGAGCAGAATCTGAAGAGTAGTGTCCTTTTTGAAGTCAGCTGTTACTGGGATTACTAGCTATTACTAGATCCATTATAAGGATAACATAAAGTAAGGAAGAAAGCTAAATTCCTAAAACATATCATTTGTTCTAAAATATTTAGAAGCTCAGTCAATTGTGGAAACTTGCTGTCTGCACTGGGTGACCTTAAGATTTTATTGGTAAGATAGAGCAGATGAACACAAATCATCCCAAATCATCCCTGTTTTGCACTTTACTATCTTTTCCAGTATCTTTCATTTCCCCCCTCCAGGTATCCTTTTCTAGACTTTTTCTTTGTTCTCATTTGGACTCTCCTTAATTGATCTACATTTTTTTCAAGCGGCAGCACCTTTAACTGGGCAAAATACTTCAGCTAAATTCCTGTCATCTGAACCATGCGAAAAGGATTTTGTTCTTCATGTGCTTTGCAGATCCCCGTTTCTCCATCAGAATGGGATTCTTCTGTTTTCTTCAACAATGGAGCACAGAGGATCCTTTCTGCTTAGGAACCACCAAAAATTCCAGCTCCTTCCAATAGAGTTGCTGCTGAATCCAGCATTTCTCAAGTTTGAACTTCATCTGCTTACAGAACATTCAGGATAAACAGAAGGGCATCAGAAGTATTTTAGATGTTTCTAGATTTAGAAGTTATTAGACTGAGCAACGTGGACCATTCATTGAATTATAGACACATGTTTCATGAATCATGTCCTAAGTTTACAAATCCTTTGCCAAAAAGCAAGGGATGTGCACAGGGTCCCATGGAGATGTAACATGAGCTTCTATGCAAAAGAGAAATGCCCCCTGAGACATTAAGGATGAATGAGAATATCAGAGTATAAATTGAAGGGTCCTTAATTTCCGCTGACATATTCGACATAAAACTTTTAATGGCAGGGATGAGCACCATTACTGAGCCCTTAAAGGGGTTCAGAACAGGCTGTGTAATCAGTCAAGTCCAAATACAATTTTGTTGTGGTAATAAGCTCTTCTCCAGCACAGACTTTAGAGTAAATTACAAAACAACTCTTAAGAACTTGTTACTTCATATTACCATGGCCTACATAGCTTCTGTGCATAGAGCTGAGACACAGAAGAGAAAAGACGCAACCTGAGACACACCGGTCAGAGACACTGGAAGTTTAGTTGATTATATGTTATCTGCCAGATTACCCTTTTAAGCAGTTAGTGGCAAATAGGCAGTAAAGGCGCACCACTGTAAGTGAAGGTTGGCCAGCTCTGTATGCATGTTTATTAGCAGCATTTTGAATTGGTCATGAAATTTTAAAGAAATAATCTTCTGAATCCCCAGACATGTACAGGTCCATTTTATAAGCCCACACTGACTTTAGGCTTATGACCAGAGACAGCATTAGAAATGTAAATTGAAAGAGATAATTGTAAGGAAAAATTGGTTATCAGAAACAGCAAAGATTAAAACTTTGTTGTTAGGATGTTTGTATCTCAAGATATGATGAAACAAAACTTACATGTAAGTGACAAATCATAGAAGAAATGTATGACTGTTAAAAAGAACTTTGAGCTTCTTAATTGAGTTTAGAGAAATCAGAGGAGTATCTATCACCATACACCAAAAGGGCAAGTAAAGAGAAAACATTCATGAGTTAAAATCTGGGGAGAAAAGAAAGTTTTGGAAGTTTTTTTTGTTTGGGGTTTGGTTTTTGTTTGGTTGGGTTTTGTTTCTTTGTTTGTTTGTCTGGCTTTGTTTAGTTTGGTTTTTTTTTCAGTCAACAGAGTTGTAACCTCTGAAGATAAAATAAGATAAACTGATGGAGGAGAGCAGGAATATTCATTTGATGTGTCTACTACTTGTTGATACACTGCACGGTGTTGTCTGATAGACAGAGTGGCTGGGCAGCAGGAGAAAGCCCCTGGTTGACTTGTCCTGGATGCTGCTCTCTGGGACAGCTGTAGCTCCTGGGAGATTTCACTTGGATTATCTAAGCATGTGCATCTGGAGCAGAAGATGGAATGGTCAGTATGGAGCGTGAGGGAGGCAGCTGGCAGGAGCCTGTAGTGTTTAGATGCTGGAAGTTTTCTGAGAGGTTTAGGGAACAAACACTCATCTTAAAGCTGGTGGGACGTAGACCTTCCCAGTGGACCCCATGCAGACTGCCCAGCGTTTGTTGCAACCTAGAGCATCAGGAGAAAGCTGTTGGCCTGAGGGTAGGCTGGTGAAAATGATCTGCATGCCGAAAGGCAGCTTTGTTTTCTCTCTCACCTTGTGTTGTAATCTTTCATTTGTTTCATTTGACTCATTTTAATGTCAGAATTACTGCTTTTTGGTCTGTGTTTCCAGAATTCTTGGCTGCAGAGATCTAAACCTTTGCTATTTTTGGCACTCCCTCTGTAAGTGAAGACAGATGCACCTCAAAGTAGTGGCTGGGTTGAAAGCCTTTCAGTCAGCAAGGCCTGGATACATCCCACTGAGCATTCAGCATAAAGCTGAAATATTTAAGGGAAGGAGTAACCTTTCCTAACTGCATTTCACTGAGAAAACATACATTTCATTGGAAACTTCATTCCTAGGAATGAAGGCACACAATAAGTTGGCTGAAGGACCAGCAAAGGTCAGATCTATTGCTCCTGATGATCACCCCAGCACCTTGTGAGCCACAGATTCACCCACTCAGATGCCAGGAATTTATCTCCAAGAGGGTAGAAATTAAAATGCCTGCCTGAAACTGTACAAGGTTGTGTCAGGCTGAAAAAGAAGGTGGTTGATGACAAGGTTTTTCTTATTCTGAATTACATTACATTGGTGCAACAAGATAAACCCGCTGTTAGGAATACTGCATCCAGGACACCGACTCTGATTCAGCATTTTGTATTTCTGCAATATAGATAAGGTATCTCTAATAAAGGACATTTCTATTAATGGCACCAAACAGTGCAATGTTCTCTTTTACAGAGATCCAAGGCTGCTTACAACTGAGGAGAAGTATTTCAGATATTTACTGATTGTAGTGTCTCCTATTCCTTTTTTTGAAAGTTCTTGTTGAGGAAAATGAGAAAAGAGCTGAAGTATGGAGCTCTGAAGTGTTAGGGCAGGACTCCTGAGTTCCTTCCAGCCCTTTTGGGAAGCTAAATTTCCTATATATTGCCTAAAGGAAAGAAAATAGAATGGTGTCAGAGAACCCTATCACTGAGTCTTTTGGAAAAATACTTTAACTAATAGGAAAACTTGCTAGCTAATATTATGAGCTATAGGTGGCCACTCTGAAATAGAGGGCTGCAGCTTGTCTTTTGGAAGAGAGGGTTTTTTAGGAAAAAAAAGCTGTTCTGGTGTGGTTTTGTTCATAAAAACCTCTATATTGTTAAGTTGTACGCCCCTCCCTACCCCCGTGTTAATAGTTTGTGCCCTCCTACCCTGCTTGCCAATCCACCCTGATACCCACCCCTTGTTCTGGAATGTTGCCTGTTCCCCCCCCGATTAAGTTGTCAATCCTCCCTTGTGCCAA